>BRDA01007125.1:45860-70966 GCA_036984385.1 Crenuchus spilurus
CTGTAGTATCGGAGCACTTTTATGAATACGAGTACAAGTACACGCACGTGGTATCGGACAGATACCCGATGCTGGTATCGGTGCATCCCTACTTATTGGTCACTGCACATTGAATTGGGGGCAGGGGTCTGAAGATGGAAACATAAAAATTCCTTTATTTATTTAAAATGTATTTAGATTCATGAAAAGATTGAAATGTTTAGTTTAAAACTTAACATGTGTCTAGATTTTACAACACATGATCCAGCCTATCACAATCCTGTAAACAAGCTTCTAAAGTGACTGATATCTACATGCACATATCTACAAAATGAGGTCTTCTGAGTAATAGCGTTAAAACCTTTGCAATCTTGGTTTTGACCCATATTTTGTGTGTAATAAACATTCTTGTACCATGTATGGAATAATGCATTTTTCTTTATGGAAGTATCTGCTGACTGGATGATGTAATCACATGAAGTTCATTCTCTTAGATGCTCTTTCACCAGTGCTGTGCAATACATATTTGCTGGCAGATTTAACATGCAGATTAGCTGCAGGTGTGTTCACACACAGGCCAGCACAAGACAAGATGCTCTCATGATGCACAGAGGCTTTTAGAGTTTTGAAGGGATGGCTCGTCACTCCCAGGCAAACTGGATCCTGCCGGTTAATGTTGCCTGTTAATGTTCCTCTTGGAATTAGGACAGAGCAGCAGGGAGAGGAACAGTCGTCACGGACTGACGTGACAGATGGAGTGGGAGAGGGAGAGAGAGAGCAAGAGGGGTGGGGTTTGTGAGCTCAGTGAATCTAGGAAAATGGACAGTTTGCCCTATAATAGAAAAGAGGCCCCGGAAAGGAGCAGGACAGTGGAGTAAAACGTCAGGCAAATGACGTTAACTAAGCTAAATATATACCAGATTTTGCTGTAGCAGTATTGAAAATGGTCTTAAGAGAAAGTGTTTTCAGAAGATTTTTAACATCAGTAATTAGTATTTTAATTAACTTTTTTTGTGTTGCAAGCTTATACAGAACTGAATCGGTGTCGTCATGACTTGTCAAGCATGTGTGCTGTTTTAGGACTATATTTACACAATATACATTATATGAATTATCTTAAGGAACATTATCCTATGGACTGGAGATAAGATCAGTGTTGTCTTCTGCAGTGTATCTCAGGATGATGTAATGTGCTCAGCCGCTACTGATGGCCCAGTGTTCTTAGTCACTGCACCCAAGTCTGTAACAGAAGAGCCATCTGCCTTGTGGGATGTCAGACTGCTTTTTTTTCTGTCACATGCCTATTAGTTTTATGTTTTAGCACTGGGAATGTAACTGTCTCCTACATAGGCTGAATTCATATTAAAGCCACATTGCTCAAATCCGATTTACTCAGATCAGATTTAACTATCTTGACAGTTCACATTCGCAAATGTAAGTGATCTGTATCTGCCTGTAATGTGAACCAATCTTTGCCTTAAACGCCTCACGTTCTCTCCGTTTTTGTGTAGTATAACTTTCTATTACAAAATCAGTACGAGGTTTGGGGGATCTGGCAACCCTGTATTAGTGAGACTGATTTGAGTAAAACTGGTAAAACAGACGTGTTAGTAGCTGATGTGTGATGGTGTTTAGCTCAGGAGGACAGTAAACAGATGCTGGATTGTACATGATCAGGTGAAGAAGGTGAATAAATGCCAGCTGGCTGCTTTTACTGTTTATACAGTTACGTGAGTAAACAAGAGAAGCCAACGCTGCCTCACAAATGTCAACAAACAAAAAGACATGAAATCTGATCTGACCTTTACAGTCAAGTCACATGTCCACAGATCGGATGCATATCTAATCTAAGACCACATATGAAAGTGATTCAAATCTGATTTGAAAAATGGGATTCGACACGTCCACACAGCCCTGAAAAGATCAGATCCACATTATTAGAAAAGATCAGATCTGAGTCACTTCAGGCTGGTAATGTGAATGTAGCCATACATGCTTTGACTGCTGTTGTGATTGTGTTGTTGGGAGCATGTGATCAGATTAATCTAGCGTAACGCAGACAAATTTTAGAACAACACAATCAAAGTTGCAGTTGAGCTTTCCAGAGAGCTATTTCACATGAATTTATTTCATGTTTAAGGTTCTGTAGACTCTTTTGTTTGTTCTATAGCTCACAGCTTTATTATGAGCCAGACTACTGGGATTGCTTTTCCAAACTAAGGTTTGATAAATATGTACGCTAGACTGGATTATTGAAGGTTTTCCTTTGATGAGGGGTGTTTTTAACAGGCTTTACAATAGCGAGTGCATTGCTCTAAATTCTTACTTTTGGTGGCAGCTTTCCCCTCAGATGAGGAAACTCCACATCTTGGCTATGTCTGCAAACGTACAGCAAAGTCGACAAATCGCATTAGGAGTTGAAGTGGAAGTAATGTTTACGCTCGACTGGCCGTCTGTATCAAGAACATCATGTACAATGTAAACAACCCCCTCATGGTTACCCCAAATCGGTCACGTCCCAGCTATTGTCTCACTTGATCAGCTAACTGGAGCTTGTCCACATCAGTGCCTGTCTGCTATACAACAAAGTCTTCACTGTACTACGTGTTGACTTGGTGAGAACAGTGCATGTTTATGTAGCACTGCATATTCATTAATACTGTATTTGATACAGTAGAACACAGCAGTCACATGTAGTATACCCACATCTTACATCATAACAGTGCTTTGACTGTCACTTTATATAAAGGCTACAGTGGGTCCAGACAAAGGGAGGGAAGGCACGGGCTGGTGCGGCTTCATAGGCAGCGAGACAAGAAAGCTTCTACTGTTGTAACCGCAGGCAATTTCTTCATGGTTTTTGCAGAAGAGTCCACTTCAGTGATTTGACCCAGGTCTTCTTCCTGGACCCTTTTGTCTTTGGGCTAATCCTGCTAATGCCAGGTTTCACTCCACATTACTTATACCTGCTGCCTCTGCATGCACACTAGCACAGTTACATAACAACTAACGTGCAAGGAAGTTGTCCGCCATTCACACTTCTTCAAACGTACTGTAGGAAATGTTGCCTGTATTTATATCACCCTTGGGTATTCAGTTGGTATCTTTTTGTTAGAATCACGGCAAGAAAAACCCCTGTAATTAATATTCCCTATCATGATTTGTAGTTTAGCTATTATGCTAAATATTTCATTGTTTCTTCTTGTGACAGTTATGGGTTCACAGGTGCAGCAATGCTGATTATATATATTTATTTTTGCATCTGTGTTAATGTTGATATATACAGATTTATAAAATGTAGAAGTTGTAGCTGTATCTTCTTGGATTCCAATGAGCTACATGTACCATTTATTTGTAGTTGGTTACAAATGCAGCACATTGAAATGTTTAAACATGGTAACCAAGGAAGGGACTATTACATGTTGTTCTAGCACACCTACTTGCGTATAATAATTAGGCTCAAATCTGTCACAGACAAATTTGTAGTTGAGTGCTTTGTCTGTAAGACCAATAAATAAGCAACAACTGTATGAGTGCTGTGTGCATTTTTCAGCTATTGGAATGCAATAAATTGATCATAGTCTAAGCTTTGATCTGGGTTCAACAGTAATTTACCACTGCCAATATGATTACTGCAGAAACATGCATCCCTAGTGATCCCAGCCCAAACGTTTACTGTTTTGTTCTTAAAAGTAAACCTGATTGGCCTCTTATTACACTGTAAAATCTGATAAGTTGATCTTACTTAAAGGAATTTAGGAAACCGGTTGCCTTGAAACAGTTAAGTAAATATTACTATTATTTTCAAGTTAGGTTTACTTAATGTCTATCATTTAAGTGCACTTAAAACACAACTGTATTTACTCAACTGATTTGAGTTGCTCTGACTTAAAGTAGTATATAGATGTAAATTGGCATTTTTAAGTACTGCCAACTTATATTACCAAGTTAACATAATTTCACAAGAGCTCAGTTTACTTAATAGAATTTAGGAAACCGATTGCCTTAGAAAAATAAAGTAAGCACAACAGAGAATTACTAGTCAATAATACTTTCTATTTATTTTAAACAAACACTAGTGATCTGTCGTTCGCGAACGAGCCGGCTCTAAGAGCCGGCTCTTTGAAGTGAACGATTGGAACCGGCTCCACAATGGGAGCCGTTTTTTTTCCTTCCATATCTCTGGTTCACGAACCTAATTTTGAACCGTTCGGCGCATTTCCACCAACAAAAATACCGGCCCGAACCAGGAACGTTCGTTTGCAGCAGGAACCAAAAAATACTTGGTTTTTCAGTGTGAACCAAATGCACCTGCGCACTGAGGCGACTCGTAGCGTACAGTGGTCCACTGAAGAAACTCAGTTTTTGTTATCTATTTGGTGTTCTCCGGAGAAACTTGAGGGGAGTATTAGAAAGGAGAAACTCTACAGCGAGCTGGTGGAGGATTTAGATCGGGCAGCTTTTGTTTGTTCAAGAGAGCGAGTGATGGATAAGCTAAAGAAGCTAAAAAAGGACTACAGAGATTCTAAAAAGGAGCTATCGCACAGTGGAGCTGGACGAGGGAATGTACCGGCTCTAGATTTGAATTGTGAAGTGAAACAAACATTTGTACCAAGAGCACAAATGCTCACAAGTAGTCGATGCGCTCCGCCATCTTTGCTTATAATTCTGCTTTGTTGATGACGTACACCGTGACGTATCCTCGGTTCAACTAAAACTAGTGGAAACGCGGGCTGGTTCACTAAAAAAGCACCGAGGTTCTCATAAGCCCGAACGGCACCAGTTCAAGAACCAGAGTTATTTTGGTGGAAAAGTGCAGAGTTCTTCATCTCTAGTGGTTCAAAACTTGTATTGTTCACATGTTTTTTTTTTATCCTTCATAGTTTTATACGGTAATTTAATAGCACTGTAAGTGATACTTGTGTTAAGGTGCCTTTTTGTTATGAAGCTGCTTTAATACTTTTTCCTATTGTGGTGGTTGATTGTATTTATAACTGTTTAATTTATTTTATGTTATTTTTGTAGAAGTGGTGCTATTTTGTGATAATTTAATAATTGGTTATAATAAAATGTTTATTTATAAAGCATTGTTATGCAGCATTTTTACTCATCACAAGTGCTTAACAATGTCAATAATGAAACAAAATGTTATAAAATTAGGTTTAAGCTATTAATTAATAATGTAAAAAATATATATGGGGAGCCGAAAGAGCCGGCTCGCCACAGTAAGAAGAGCCATTAGAGCCGCATCTCAAAATAGAGCCGAAAATCCCATCACTAACAAACACCATCAACAACACCTCAGCCTACCTAAATACTTTAGCGTGGTTTAGAACGAAGGTAGACTAGAGAAACTCATGATGCAGTAAAAAATAGAGACTTCTTTATTACTCTCTTGTATAATTATACTGCATTCACAAGTATTTTAGACTTAACTCAATTTTCCTGGGGAATGACTCTAATATGCTCACACAACACAACTACGGTAAATGGGTAAGTACTTGAATAAATGCCTCTAACATGAAGAACAGAACCTAACGTAATGTTATAAAAAGTCTAATAGAACATTAACACTCAAAATAAACACAGACCCAAACATTTTAGATAACACACAACTTTATTTTACATCCTCCGGTGCGTAACGTCACCCCAAACCCCCCTTCTATCCACAGAGTGGCGACGCCAAAATTCATAAAGATACCCAAAAATAAAATAAATAAATTACACACTTAGGCCAATTAAAAAATTTTAAAGAAAATGTAGGGTGCGGGGCAGGCCTCGTGTCCCAGAGGAGGGGATATTCTGGGGGCGATTCCTCCTTCAGCAATGCCGGTCCCTTTCGCCGAGATCTTCAGGGAAGTTTGCTCAAATAAGTCCTCAGGGGTGATACCCAGATCTTCATTGAGGTCTTCAGGGGTGGTTCTCTCCTCTTTCCTCTGACACCAAGCTGTAGGATCACCCCTGAAAAGTCAATGGATGTAGGTATTACACTTGATCTTAGGGAAGCGAATAAAACTTTCTCACATATTTCTACTTAATAGATGGCAGTTATCACTATTAACAGAACACATGTCCTGGGGAAATGTAATAATGACTTACTGAACCAGAGCAAACAAACAAGAATTGGTATTAAAGTTGATCTTGCCTGGCTAAAGTTCAGAAGGTCTTCGTCTGATGTGTAGGTCTGGAAAGTTCTCCCGCTCAGCTCCGCGCATGCGCAGTGCAGAACTCGAAAATGTCTAGTGTAGTTTACTCAAGTGTATTTAGTTTCAGAAGGTTTTCATACAAAACGAGAACCTTACTAAAATTACACGAGTAAAATCACTAGTAGAATATGAAATAAGTCAACTACACTATTGTTATTTGAGTAAGTTTGGTGTTACCTTTTACAGTGTACTATTTTCTTTTACATAAGACAGTCTTGATATTTGAGTGTATATGAACATACATGCCCATGTTTGGTTCAGTAATGCAGAGTGTGTAGAATTAAACATATTTATCTTGTATAAACAAATGAACCAAAGTAAAATATATTGTCAAATCTAAGTTTTCCTTGTCAGACTCTTACTGAAAGTTCTTGGGAAGTTCAGCTGTTTGTTGTATCCATAGCAGTGAGAAATCATTTCATGGCACATATAAAGTGCATATTAAAGGCCATAACCTGCAGTCTCATAAACATGGTTATTGTGTTCTGGAATTTGAGAAGCGTGACCTTGGATAAAAGTGTATTGCTCCATTCCCTTGCCAGCATCTTCTTAGAAACCCACTGACGTAGAACGAACACTAAGCAGTAATTGTGCTTGGTATATATACATTAGAGCAGTTCTCACATGCTTCTTTTCTTGCTAATGGTGTGAAACTTGCTGAGGCTGTCCAGTCTTTTCTGTATGTGCTGTGCGGTGCGAGGGGGAGCTGGAGAATACAGGATGGAGCTCTGTTGTGCAACCTGCTGCTGTCAGCCCAAATGGCAAAATGACACACACTCTCACACAGAGTGGCAATGTGGCTCTCATTTGTCTGTGTCACAATTCCACAAAGCAAAGGGTTCATCCTGTACCCCATAGCTAGTCACGCAAGACTGCTGTCAGGGATGGGTGCATCAGTCTGAAGTGGAAAACTACAGTTAGTTTTGGGTGCATCAGTCTAAAGTGTGTGTGTGTGTGTTCATGCTGATGATGGTGTGTTAGCAGCTCATAAAGAAGCATAGAAGCATCTAAGCACAGCTGCATCTCACCACCATCCAAAGCCCCCCACTCAGTGCTCTTTGAACAGGTACAATCCCTCCTATTGTGGGCCTTCGGCATTGTTTTTGCACCCTAAGCCCGGGGAGACGTGCGCATGCTTCATCAGCCGTGGATGCTCTAAGCCTGCGCTGGACTACAGTACTGATGAGAAGTGACAAGATAAGTCCCGGCTGAAGTGCAGGGGCCTGCCTCTGTGCAAAGCCACATTTAGACGGGGAATAATGCATGCTGCCATAGAGGGAAAAGAGGAGGCGAAGACGGAGGGTTGGATATAGGTGAGATTTGGGTGGCCAGTGAAGCAGTGTGGGCGGCAGCTTCCTAAGCATCAACTTGTAAAAACACTGATCACTGGAAAGATCTTAATCTCTGCTGAAGGTTTATGTAACACTGAGTCACATGACATGACATCGCGACCGCCCTGCTCTTGTTTTCGATCAATCACTCGCGAATCTGCCTGCAAGACGTACAAAGCCAGCAAACACGCTGGAGACAATCAGAAAGAAGCACACGCACACGCAGAACCCCTACCCAGCCTTTTTGTTTTTCTCTGCCAGTGCCGTGAGATACACAGTGGAAAATACTGGCCACTGATGCACCGATGTTTGTGTTTGGGCACTGTGGAGAGCAGTGGAATAAATTCTGCTTTTGAAGGAGTGTTGACTGACACATCAATGAGAGAAACAGTTCTTCAAGTGCAGGGCCGGGACGAAATGGCCATGAAGCTATTGTTCTGGGAGTTGGAACAGCATTTGAAGAGGTAAAGCTTCTTGGAGCTTGGAACCACAAACATGGAATGTAATGTTTGGTCTCGGAGCTTTCTGCAGATGCACCTATTGAAGTTTGTAGGTAGCATGTTTTATTTATTAGATCAGTTATGTTGTTTTTTTTTAAAGGCATAGAAAGATACTAAATAAAAAGATGCCAAATAAAAAGCTACTAAAATTAAATTACATCTTCAAATTCCATTTACTGACCACAGTATTTTTTTTTTATAACATCACGTGCATTAATTAGTATTGTTTCTTCTGCTAGACACTTTTATTCTTTAGAGTAATTGAGAATGCATTTTATTAGGCTTAGTTATTTTTATGCTCTGCAGGCCTGTGGAGTTTTTTGTGCATTGTTTCATCTCTCAATACATGCTCATGTATCAAATTCAAATTTCAAATTCAAATTTTATTCGTCACATACAAGAACACTTGTAGTGAAATGCTTTCAGAGATCATGAAGGCAGCCGAACTTAGCAGCGCCAATATCTATAATATTTGTATTGTTTTTCTCAATTCGGATACTTTTTACTCCATTTTCTTATTGTAACTGTCAAGCTGTGGTCAAGAAATCAATGCATGTTGAATTATTAAGCTTATTAAGATGTAGTCAGTCAACACACAACCTGTTTTTTTGTCTAACTGCAGACACACTGTGCTTGGGCCTAAACTGTAAAGTGGTTTAAAATCCCTGCGTTAGTTTGAATGAGCGAAGTGTTGACAGTAAGTCGTTTGAATGACCTGTAGTCTGAGAACCGTATTTATGCAGTGAGGTCAGGCCACCGAGGGAAGAGGTATATTTGGGTTCTTTAATTGCGTAAATCCTTTTCCAGTCAGAGAACCCCGGAAGAGCATGTCGAAGCATGAGCTGCTTGGATTTTGTCCTCATTTGATGTGCTGCTACATTTAATTGGGATAAGTGTTCTATATTTACCGTACACCAAAACAGGATACAGTGCAGAGTATATAAAGCGTTCACAATCCTGAACAACACCAATGCATCATGGGAAAGGAGATGTTTGTTTATGCTGTGTGAAACTAATCCATATGAACCTTCTGGCACTTTTAAAAGATTTCTCAGCAGCTTCCATTCATTCAGGGTGTGATTGAAATGCCTATAGACTTCTAAGGTTGTTTTGAGACTTGGATAGTCAATATACCTTTTCCAGGCGGCTTTATTAACACATTAATTTTCGTAAGCAGTACTCTTTCATATGTGCTAACATGTAGGTATCTGAGTCATTTTGGTTTGATGAAAGCTCTGAGGTTATCTGAAGTAAACTGATTAAGCATGCCTCAGGGAATTGTGGGCCAAAGCCAATTTGTTTTTTTCATATGGATAAACACGTAGGGTTAAAATGGACATCTAAGTTGCAAACATTTCTAAATCAAAGCTTAATGTTTTAAAACAGTATTATCTACGTGTTTTACTCTACTGGAGTAATGCATAGATTACATTTGGTTTGAAATACAAGTAAAATCTAAATGCTGCTATTAATATCAGTTATCTGCCCTTATGATCAAATCAGGTGTCATGTATTCCTAACTGATAGATGATTTGTTAATACTTTTGCCTGTTGAAGATTACCTACAGTGTTTCCCCCCCATTCAGTTACACTGTATTTCAGGACTGCTATTTAAAGTCATTCTATAATTGTATTTGTGAAGGTTCTGTTCTTATAATAAATTGCTTGCTTGCCCTTATACTCAATGCATCATGAATGTCTTCAGTTATATTAATGTAAGACACACAAACCAGACTTTAGCATCTACAAAGGACCATAACTTTTACCTGAGGGTTTGGCAGGGATCATATGACCAGGCTGTAATAAATCTGACTCGGGAATGAGAGAGTTCACTCATTTTGACTCATAACATGGTGTAAAATGCTGTTTAACATCCAAAGAAGTTTTTTACACACTAACATTTAATTAATTGCATATTGTAGCTCCTCCTGTGGACATAATTTCATTTTAGGCATTGTTGTCTAAGCATCCCACCCCCCCTAACTGACTCCCTGTTTGGGCTTACCAGGCAGTTTTTACATCAACTTGCTAATGAAAGACTTTTGTTGGTCTTGACATTACACAGTAAGCATACAACTTAATGTGGCTGAATGACTCCACATATATCAACTCTACACTGGCACTACAGGGGCTTCTTTGCTCTTATGTTTTGACCTCTACTTGTTTTCAAGCATTTTGGATCTTCAGAGCATGTGCATGCTTGTATAATGTAAGTCACATCACTATAAAATGAGCACTCACATGAGATTTCTTAACTAATTTGCTACTCAAATTAACTTCCTTTAGTAAGTGTGTGTGTGTGTGTGTGTATGGATGAGTTTCTTGGAAAACATCCATTATTTTGTAGTCTGCTGCTGTTCCACTTACTGCCAACAAGTGGCAGCACGTGCATTTTAAAGCTGAAAGACCTGTTCAAGTCTACCTTTTATACTTAAACTGTTTAATCAAATTCAAGAAACGATGTTGTAGAATTACACAGGTGTTTAAAAGAAGATCTTGGTGTTAAAAAGTTTTCAGCCGTTTGTTGAAATGTAGTTTTGTTACACTCACTGTCATGTATTGTTCCCTTTCAAACCGGAAATTCCTTATTAGGAGTGAGCGTTCTGAATACATTGTGTGCTGACGTCGGCGTAGAGGCGTTCCCGCCTAAATTAGTCAAATACGTTTCTCCCTCCGCCAATAGGGTGCAGCGCTGCGCTGTTTTTCTTGAATAAATTATGCAAATAGCGCAGGCTGCAGATTTTCACCAGAGCAGGGATGAGCTGACCTTGGAGATTCTTTGTGCGGCGGCGGTGGATGTACGTTCTCCTGAAACGCTGGGCTTTCTTTACGGAGGTTCAGTGTTTTTTAACATTTGACCGCTGTATTTTAGGATAAGGCGATGTGAACACCCGCTCGTCGTGAAGAGCGTTTATTCTCTCGCCTCCGTGTCGGTGTATATGGATGAAATAGCATGAATTCTCAGTGCTACTCGGTGGCGATGGATCTTGGTGTATGTCAGCTGAGAAATTTTTCAATATCGTTTTTATCATCATTGCTGGGAACAGAAACGTCATCCGTGAGGCTCGACAATAGGTAAAATAATAAACGTGTGCCTTCAGTTGTGTATATACTAGCTGAGTGGAGATGTACTGCAGCTTCTGTGCTTAATGTTAAAATACAGCAACCGGGTTAACCCTTCAAAAGAGGCTTAATACTGTTTGTGGATGCTTTCCTAAATATGCACTGTGAAAGATGCCCATATTCTTGATAGTATTTATGGTAAATATCTGTAGCATTTAGGAGAAATTAGTCTTAATATATAGCTGCTCTACTCTGGCCAGAGGTTTGTGTTTAACATCTTTTGTGCTTCTTTTCTCAGCTCGTCTGGTGCGAGTGTTGTGGCCATAGACAACAAAATCGAGCAAGCAATGGTAAGTGTGTATATTATTTTATTATTAGCTAAGAAAATTATGGTGAATAGGTCCTGAGTTGCTTTGAGCATCCTGAATGAATTACATAATCAACATTTGCAAGACAAAGCCAAGCAACCTTACATTGTTTGTATTTTAAATTTTTAACTCTTAATCACTTTTTTATTGTGTCCTGACCTCTGTGCTAGTTGAATAGACCCATTTCAGTAATTTTAAGCACTTTTATAGCTTGTTAACTACCCAGAGCCACAATATACACTACAGCTTATTTTATTCAATGTAAATGTGCTAAAATATGTAAATAAGCAGCAAATAATTGAGTTGTTAATAATGTTTTGCTCTGTCTGAATCCTCAGCCATTCTGTGCCTTGTTAGTGTTGCTAGGCAAAGCTCAAAGCTTTTACACCCAGTTAAAAATATCTCACACTCTGATTGGCTGAGCTCAGAGTGGGCTCATTTTGTTTGGTGGATGACGCTGTGGTGTAGTGAAGGGAGGTGGAGCTGTGCAGGTGGACCTGACCTGACTGTCTTTAATAAACACCCAAATTAACTCACCTGTAGATTCTCATATACAGTGCCACAGAAAATATTAAAATATAATGAAAAAATGTATTAATGTTAGGTAAACCCATTTTATATTTGTTACAGTTAAAGGGACGTTTGAGTAAATAGCTATTCAAACAGTAACGCAACAGGCTTGAAATATGTCACACTGTAATTAACATAAAACAACAGTTAAATTTTTGAAGGAACACACATGATGGTCTGATTTTTTTTTAATTAATGCATTGTGGTGAAAAAATACAAAAATAAAGTTGACACCCTTACCTTACTCTTTATAGTAATAAAGCCTTACTTAGATTAGATTTAATATTGTACATGGGATTCTGAGAAATTGCAAGAGATTTTATTTATGCCCAGGTTTGTGTTTTTTCACTTTGTCCCTTGAGAAATGTACAAGCTCAATTACCTACTGTTGTTGTTAGTTTTTTTATGTCTCTGAACTCTGAGCTAGCCTGATAATTGTAGGTCCTGTCCAGATACAAATCTGATTTTCCAGACAGATGTCGTCATTGGAAAATAAAGTTTTTTGGCTGCTGCTACTCGAAATATTTAGTCTCCTAGTGCACAGATCCGCCAAAACCCTTCACAATTTGCAGGCTGAAGAATCACTCAATAATCTACTTGGTCTGAATGGACTTGGTCCACTCTGGGATTGTGTTATATGTAGAGGAAAAACCTTACGTGGTTGAGAAGAGTGAGGTTTATTAAAGAGGTCATTATAACAGATGCAAATCTGAGTTCTTTGAAGATCTGGTGTTACTGTTAAACTAGTAGAATAATAAATAAGTGTTTATGCTCAAACTGATAATACAATAAAGTCAAGTCTTAAGGAGAAAAAAAAAAAGTGTATAAGCAAATAAATAATCATTAGTGTGATTATATGATCACATAGTCATGTAATGTTATGTAGATGCAGGGATTTCATTACCGAGGAGACATTTAAAATGTCTTATTACAGGCGTCACCTTATAATAGTCTTGTAGTACCCGGTCTTAAAGTAATCTAATACATGTTATATCATATTATGGTTATTATGTAATTGTGGTATTGCTGTGGTTACTTTGTTTTGATTAATTTTATTTGATGTGTTGACTTATTTCTGGATCGTGTGCTTAACTCTCAACACCGCAATCTTTATTCTCTGCTTTCAGGATCTAGTGAAGAGTCACTTGATGTATGCTGTTCGGGAGGAGGTGGAGGTCTTGAAAGAACAGATCAAAGAACTAATAGAAAGAAACTCTCAGCTGGAGCAGGAAAACAACCTGCTGAAAAATCTAGCCAGTCCGGAGCAGCTCGCACAGTTCCAGGCACAAGTTCAAAGTGGATCACCACCATCGTCCACACAGGGAGCACAGCAGCCAGCGGTAACCCAGCTCTCTGCACAAAATTCTGGACCCTCGGCATAGCACACAAGACTTCCCTGTGATGAGGGAATGAGTGGTTAACTGAACCCAAACAGACTCAAGTTAAAGAACAAGTATGCTTCCTCGCTCAAAGGAGGATGCTGTCAAAAATTTGCACATATTTAAAGTCTCAACTTGACAAAGGCTTCAATGAGACGCTGTACACACTTACTGACAGTCCCGTAGGTCTGTAGACGCATGTTGGATATTGCCAAACTTGGACTGTGACTGTCAGAGAAAAATCAAGGTGGACACAACTCAAAAGAATCACTGTGCCTGTGTCTAAAGGATTTTAAGTGATGTCGTTTTTCAGTGGTAATTCCGGCTTTGTAAGGGTGTTTCCATGCCTCGCTTACTTTTGTAGTGGAAATACTGACCACAGTCCTTTTTTTAGGCTGCAAAAAGCAAGCACTTTAATGATGACGAATGTGACAAGTCTTTGATGAACAGCTAATCAGTGCGCCATCAGGTCTGGGGAAGGTGGATGAGATGGTGACATCAATATTTGCATTAGTGTCATCATTATACCTGGGTGAATGAAGGGAGTAAAGTTGCTGAAGAGGAGATAAGTTTCAGTATTTAAGATGAATTTCTGATCTGTCTATTGCGACTTCAGAGCTGCTTTTCCATTGCAGTGACGCGCAAGAATCTGAGGGAAATTGTGTTGACCTGAGCTGTACGAGTGAAAGTGGGAAGGCTCTTGTATATTCTTGTATATTTAGTGTAAGTAATCTGTAAAATAGCAATACTGCGAGAAACACTAAGAGACTATTTAGGTTGTATAAACTTATGAGGTTGTTGGTTTGCCTGAGACATTTGACCATCTTTTTTATGCTGTTATACAAGAATGGAGGTATCAATCTTAGGGTATTTACATGACAAAAGACAACTACTCAACATCTTGGCTGTGTTAATAGCTACTGTAAACCACTGTTCACTTGAAGTTATTGAAGTATCTTGCACCCATGTGATTTCTGTTTCCATTTTGGACAGTGTAGTACTCTGGAGATCAAGCCTTTAACTTACAATTATTCTGAATATCATTGAGATCTGAGATGCATTGTTATTGCATTATACGTATAAGTTGTATGCTTATGTTCTGTGCATGTCCCTCAAATCCGGAGATAAGGTGTAAACTAGTTCAATTGCACTTCACAACTTTCAATAAAATGTTTAAGGAACCATGACTGAGAGTGTGTACATTGTTGTATGGATGTGTAGCTTGACTTCATTCTGTGCACAGGAATGAGCAGAGCTAGATTAGTGAATTAGCTAAATCTCCTTTTGCTCCTCTTATGAAGTTTGATTTTGCACAAATGAATTTCTATTTGAGGCATCCTTGAAGCACTGTGAAGAGCACGACCGTCGTGACATTTCATAGCAGCATAAACCAATCTTCACTCTACTGGAATCTTTTATATTACTTGTTGTTTTACTGCTTTTCTTGAAGTCAGCAGTTCACCCACTTATGCAAAGTTACATTTTGTCTGCCACCTCAATTTGTAAAGAAAACTCACTTTTAAGCATGACTCAAACGTGGCCGCACTTATGAATTTGAAGCCTTTCTGCAGGCTCTAGATTCTGTATCGGATCTAAAAACTCCTCATCATTGCAAACAAACAAACCACCATGGTCATTATACTATCAGCACAAAGGCTCACGTCTCCTGTACAGTTCTTGCCACCATACTGCAACTGCACAGCGAAGTCTTTAAGCTGTCCAGAGACTTGGTGTTGAAACGAACGGGAGAAATTGCTCCGCAAAAAAAAGTCCAAATGAACATTTCACGGTCAGTTCCAGTTCTTGCTCGACTGAGCCTCTAACAGCATATTTTGCAGATCTCAATTTTTCAGATTCACTACTTGCTTTTTCACTTCTGCATGAACTCACTTCCGTGCTCTTTAGATCAGAAACCTGAGGGTTTCAAACACGGGCCTGCAAGAGCAGAACCGATACCAGGCAGTTCCCAAATGTAGAATATTTATTTGAAAAAAGTTATTACAGGACACTGACAAATATAGAAACGGAGTATGGCACATAGTTAATGATCACAAAAGCACACAGTCTATTGCACAAACAAATATGATCTGTGATTGATCATGAGGAGGCAATACCAGCCACAATGGTTCAGTAGAAAAGCACTTGTTCCTGTGGTCCAAGAACATTGTAAACAAGTGATTGATGATGTGTACTGTACACAGGACTAAGCTCCTTAGCATACAGTTGACATTCAGAACTCTCACAGATTCAGTTTCCCTCTGGTTGTGCCTCACTGCCCTGGATCTCATGGGCGTGTGGGGTAGGGGGCTGTGCACCACACTGGGGCTCATATGCCCATCCGGATGCTCTGAATGATCTGAAAGATGGCTGCGAAGACAAAAAAGAGGTAAGGCTGACAGACTGATTATTCACGAGTATGTTTCTACTATTATACAAAGTATTGGGACACCTGCTCATTCGTTTTATCCTCTTTGAGTAACTGTCTACTGCATTGCTGTGAGAATTTGATTACATTCAGCAATAGGATGACCATCACCTCATTTCAGAAGTATTGGTTGGAGTAGTCTTTCCAGAGAACACAGCTCCGTACTGGGGGGCTTTATACCCCTCTAGCCTACACCTGGCATTAGGCATGGTGCCAATAGGTTCATGTTTAATCCTATTCTATTGGCAGTACTTCTCTACAGGATAAAGCTGTGTATGTATTTGTACATCTGTGTCAGCAATGGGTGCAACTTAAAGTAGCTAAATGCATTCAATAGAAGGGAAGATCATCGTTCAGTGTTACCTGAGCCACATACAACAAATACGAAGAGTGCCAGAAGCCACGGTCCCACTGGATATTTCTCCTCCTGTGGTCGCTACAAGGTAATAAGAAAACAAAACACTTTCAGCAATGCAAGTTTATCTATCAAACTCCTAAATGATGCATATTTCTCAGGGAATTCCTACACTCTTCAGTTTAACAAATGTCCAATTAAATGCGTACATGTTTTTGAGCATTTTGCAAACATAAGCCACACAATGAGCTATTCTGTTTTTTGGCCATGTACAACTCTTCCTAAATGGCATTTCAACATTTAGGTTTTTTAATCCCATTATTAAACCATTCAGTAATGTAAGATATTAAAATGCACTCACTGGCCACTTCATTAGGTACACACAGCTTGTATTTACACTCATTGTCCATTTTAGCTCCACAGACCATATAGGTGCACTTTGTTCACAGTTTAATCCCTTACAATGATCAAGATCCCCCACAAAGCAGCTATTTTTTTTTTTATTTTAAACACTATTATCTCGCTGTCCACTCTATTAGACACACCTACCTTGTTGGTCCACCTTGTAGATGTAAAATCAGAGAGAGCAGCTCATCACACCACCACCACGTCAGTTTCACTCTAGTGCTAAGAATGATCCACCACAGTACTACCTGCTCTGTGGGGGGTCCTGACTATTGAAAAAGAGTGAAGGAAGTTTACAGATGGACTGCAGTCTGAAATTGTAGAACTACAAAGTGCACCTATAAATGAGTGTAAATGCACGTGATGCCAGCATGTGGCCTGGCTGAAACCTACTTGGATTTTAACTTTGACCTTTGTAGTGTCCTTGGACATGTAAAATGTCAGAACTGGTTACGGGTATGAGCGTTCCCTGCCTGACACTACTATCCAGCTAGTGGAGGTCATGTCCTTCTGGGTGTCTACTGTACATAACCAAAGAAACTGCAAAAGCTTCAGAACTTCTAATGATATTTTAACACGTATGTGAGCCAGAACCAGCCTGCTTTAAACAATGGGATTAGATATGTATGAAAAGTGACCGTGAACTGGACGAGACATCATCTGTTTTCATCCAGAAGTTTGGTCCTCCCTCCCTTGTGTGGAAATGGAACGTCCACTTCAAATTTGCTAACAAGGCTCGATTCCATTATCCTGAGATATTGAGGTTAACCCAGTATGAATGTTCCTCAGCTCTTTGATTGGACTGTCTTGTTTTTTGACTAACCAAATGATCCAACATTGTGAAATACACCCCAAGTGATGACAAGCAGTTGATGTTGAGCAAAGGAGGTTTAGTGCCCTTCATCCTTGCAATGTGGCAACAGATGTGTACTCTTATTGAGATAAATGTTCTCTGTTCTCTCATCTTGATTAGGAGGAGCCTTTACTACGATCACAGTGTAATGACCATGCAATTGCCATAAAGTAATGGGCATCTTAATGCAAGTAAGCTTGGCTTATGTACACCTCATACAACTCACCATACTGCCCTCATCCTGAGAGCCGTGTATGCCTAATGCATGACCACTGACTGTACAACATCAGAGGGTGTGACCATTGGGATGCACTGCAATTTGCAAAAGTCTTAATATATCCAGATTAAAACAGGTTTAGTATCAGTACTGCACAGTTTATCCCCAACTGTAACACACCAGGTAAGGAAGACCTTCAGGAGCATCTGTATATTACAGCCATGTGTTTTGGATCTGCAGGTGGTCGATCTCCAGGACCAGGATTTGAGATAAAAGACCTGAAGGCTTTTGAAAGTGAAAAGATGGGACACGAAGAAGACAAAAGTCACAAAAGACCAGCCTTACCACTGCTGGAGAAAATGATGAAGTGGTGGAAAGCTTTGGCCGACTTCAATCATTACCAACAATGGATCCAGCAGAACCTGACTGATACTCAGCAGAACAAGGATGGAGCAACAAAAGGATCCTGGACCCAAAGCTCTTATGTTGGACACATTTTGAGAAGAACCAGTTCACCTGAGAAGACAGTGATGCTGGTACTGTTGAAGGTAAAAGACAAGCAAGATGAGGACCAGCCAGAAGATGGATGGATACAATCAGAGGAATTGTGAATGAGACATTAAGAAGCTTGATGACCCAAACAGAAGAGAGAAACACCACCCATGTTGTCAACAGGAGTCAACGTCAACTTGACACAGTGCCATGGTAGTACCATCAAAGTAGAACCATGTTTTTTTGTTTACTATTATAGAACCACAATACTACAAATAAACCATAATTCTACCATGACAGAGTTGTAGTACCATTAGATACCATCATACAACCATGGTAGTACCATGTTAGGTGTACAAAATAATAATACCATCCCCATCAGCATTTCACAGAATAAACACAGAATAAAGATTATTTTCCCTTTTTATTCTACACTGTACACTGTCAAATGTTCTTCATAATGATTCTGATTATCAGCACAGTCATAGTCTTTAACAGTGGCTTTGGCAAGTTTATTCATTTTATAGTTTTGGTCATTGTTGTTTTCTATTTTTAAACATAAGCAGTATGATCGAAATTATAACACTATGCTAATAAAATACTAACAATCATATTTAAAAATTGAAGGTGTTGTGTTGATTCATACACAATTTAACACTCAATGGTGTCTCAACCTTTTTTGCCAATTTTGAAATATCAACTGATAAAACGATATCAAATTTTTTCACGATAATTTCTCCCTCGATGACGATGATAAGCCGGGACAATAGAACTCCATAAGCATTAACGTTCGTTTACAATTATTTCAATGTTGAAGGCTGGTTATGTGCCAGCTGGGATTGTATTTGTAAATGTTACTCTCAAATACCACGGTTATACCATCAGATACCATCATACAACCATGGTAATACCACAGTATATTTTGTAAGGGAAACTACAGTGGTGCTTGAAAGTTTGTGAACCCTTTAGAAGTCCTAATAGTAGATAAAGAGAACCCAGTTAAACAAATGAGACACAAATATTATACTTGGTAATTTATTACTGAGGAAAGTGACCCAATATGACATATCTGTGAGAGACAAAAGTATGTGAAACTTTGCTTTCAGTATCTGGTGTGACCTCCCTTTACAGCAATAACTGTAACTAAACATTTCAGGTAACTGTTCTTTAAACATTCTTTGGTAGAACAACTTGTGTGCTTAAGTTTGTTGTCTTGCTGAAAGACCCACCTTCTCTTGAGATTCACTTCATGGACAGATGTCCTGACATTTTCTTTAGAATTCTCTGATATAATTCACAATTCATTGTTCATCAATGATGACAAGCCGTCCTGGCCCAGATGCAGCTAAACAGGCCCAAACCTGATACTACCACCACCATGTTTCACAGATAAGGTTCTTATGCTGAATGCAGTGTTTACCTTTCTCCAAACATAACACTTTTCATTTAAACCTAAAAGTTCTGTTTTGGTCTCATCCGTCCACAAAACAGTCTTCTAATAGTCTTCTGTCTTGTCCTTGTGATCTTTATCAAACTGCAGATGAGCAGAAATGTTCTTTTTGGAGAGCAGTGACTTTCTCCTTACAACCCTGCCATGCACACCATTGTTGTTCAGTGTTCTCTTGATGGTCGACTCATGAACATTAACATTAGCCAATGTGAGAGAGGTCTTCAGTTGCTTAGAAGTTACCCTGTTGTCCTTTGTGACCTCGCTGATTATTACACTCCTTGCTCTTGGAGTGATCTTTGTTGGTCAACCACTCCTGAGGAGGGTAACAATGGTCTTCAGTTTCCTCCATTTGTACACAATCTGTCTGACTGTGGATTATTGGAGTCCAAACTCTTTAGAGATGGTTTTGTAACCTTTTCCAGTCTGTTGAGCATCAACAACTATTTTTTTGAGCTCCTCAAAAATCTCCTTTGTTTGTGCCATGATACACTTCCACAAACGTGTTGTGAAGTGCAGACTTTGATAGATCCCTGTTCTTTATATAAAACAGGGTGCCACTCACACCTGATTGTCAGCCCATTGATTGAAAACACCTGAATCTAATTTCACCTTCAAATTAACTGCAAATCTTAGAGGTTCACATACTTTTGCCTCTCACAAATATGTCATACTGGATCATTTTCCTCAATAAATAAATGAGCAAGTGTAATATTTGTGTCTCATTTGTTTAACTGGGTTCTCTTTATCTACTTTTAGGACTTGTGTGAACATCTGATGATATTTTAGGTCATATTTATGCAGAAATATAGACAATTCTAAAGGTTTCACAAACTTTCAAGCACCACTGTAGTTAAAATCATTCCTTATAAAAAGTACTATGGTAATACCTTAAAGAGTACCATGGGTAAACCATAATGTTATACACTAACATGAGTGTAGCACCATGGTGCTACAGTAGTACCACCAATTTCACCATGGTAATACAACTAATTGTAACATGGTAATACAAGTAGTTTTACTACAGTAAAATTAGCTGGAATACACACTGTAGTACTATAGTACTACTGTCATGGCAGTGTCCAAAAACATTCTTCTGCCATAATTGTGTTACCACAGTAAAACCATCAGATGCCATCATGCAACCATTTGAACATGCTACTGTCAAATGATATATTTAAATATACCAAGGTAATACCATCAGATACCATTGCTTACAAATGCATGTTGTGGTACTATCATGGTTGTATGATGGTATCTAATAGTATTATCTTAGTACATTCAAATACTCCATGGTATCTGACTGTAGCATACAAAAACACCAGTTTTGTTTTGTGTGGTACTACCATTGTTGCACGGTGGTATCTGATGGTGTTATCATGGTAAATTCAAACATAATATGGTATTTGACAGTGCCATAAAATACCATGCTAGTGTTGTGTTTTTACACATACTATGGTAGTACCATGGTTGCATGATGGTATCTGATAGTGTTAGGCTGCATGATGGTTTCTGATGGTATTATCATGGTAAATTCAAACATAACAGGGTCCCATATAAAATATGGTGGTGTTCTGTGTTTTCTACACATGCTATGGTAATAACATCATGCTGTCATCATGGTAATGTCCTAAAAGCCGTGGTTCTGTCATGATGGTATTACAGTGGTACTTTTTTGTAAGGGATAATACACCACTATGTTGTTGTAATGGTGGCTAAAATGATCCAGTCGTTGTATAAGTAGCTCAGTAAGCCAGACTAAAGCCTGTTTTACTCTGAAATGCAGAATAAACCGCAGATAAGGCTGAAAACAGACGATCAGAGCTCGATATCTGACGAATCCCCACCTAATTACAGCAGAACGCAGCTCTTACCAGCGTCTTAGCCACGTTGCCCCTCTGAGTGATGTTCTTGCTGTGCTTCTCGTTGGCCATCCGGATCCTTTGTTTGGCGACCATCTTCTGATCAGCTGTGAAAGCGCCGCGTGTGTGTGTGTGTGTGTGTGTGTGTGTGTGCGTGTGTGTGTGGATGCTCAACCTCTCCTGCCAGGAGCTGCTCCCCGAAACGCCAGACAAGAGACACTAACCCAGCCTCTCCTTCATGTCTCGGTTCTGCTCGGTTCTGCTCACTCAGCCTGACTGACTGTCTGAGCAGCTTCTCCAACACAGCATCACGGACCTACATCTACGGTATCAGCAGCCTGCACTCTTGTGTGTCTGAGGTGCCCTCTGTGTGCTCTAATGGTCATCAGGACACCTCCCTGATCAGGACACATCAGGACACATCAGGCTGGATGGAGATTTCCACTTGTTTTGTTGTGATGGAAAGTCAAGTACATGAGCTGAGGATGCTGTTCCTGCAGCAGTGCTCTGAAGAGATAAAACAGTTGCTTAGCAACTGCAGCTAAGGATGTGTGTGTGTGTGTGTGTGTGTGTGTGTGTGTGTGTGTGTGTGTGTGTGTGTGTGTGTGTGTGTGTGTGTGTGTGTGTGCGCGCGTGTGCGATTGTGTGTGCGCGCGCGTGCGCGTGTGTTTTATTTAGATTTTTTATCCATTTTTTAAAAGTTGTTTATTTCTTTATGGGGACTACATGTCCTCATAATGATAGGAATACAGGTAGAAATGGGGACATTTTGCTGGTCCTCACAAGGAAATGTGCTGCTTAAATCATAAAATCAACTTTTTTAAATGTCAAAGATCAGAAAGGTTATTGAGGTTAATATTAGGACTAGATTTAAATGTAGGTGTAAGATTATATAGTAATACACGAGTTAATGTAGTGTAGAATAGTAAATTATAACAGTGCAGTATAGTATAGTAGAGTACATTATAATATAGTACTATATTATACTATATTGTACTATACCATACTATTATACTGTACGCTACTAAAATGTACTACATTATACTATATTGTACTATACCATACTATTATACTGTACTCTCCTATACTGTACTATATTATACTGTACTCTACTGTACTATATTATACTGTACTATATTATACTGTACTATATTATACTGTTGTCTAATATACTGTACTATATTATACTTTACTGTACTATACCATACTATTATGCTGTACTATATTATACTGTACTCTACTGTATTGTCCTATACTGTACTCTACTGTACTCTTCTATACTGTACTATATTATACTGTACTCTACTCACTTATATTGTATTATATTATACTGTACTCTACTATACTGTACTATATTATACTGTACTCTACTGTACTCTCCTATACTGTACTATATTATACTGTACTATTATAATGTACTCTCCTATACTGTACTCTACTGTACTCTTCTATACTGTACTATATTATACTGTACTCTACTTTACTCACCTATATTGTATTATATTATACTGTACTCTCCTATACTGTACAGTATAGTAGAGTACAGTATAATAGTACGGTATATTACAGTAGAGTATAATATTGTACAGTATAGTAGAGTACAGTATAATAGTACGGTATAGTACAGTATAGTATAATATAGTACAGTATAATAGTACAGTATATTACAATATAGTACAATATAGAAGAGTACAGTATAATATAGTATAGTAACTACAATATAGTATAACATAGAACAGTACAGTATAATTTAGTGAATATAGTAGTACCAAACTGGGCATGTGTGCTTGAATATTACAGAGTCTCTCTCTCTCTCTCTCTCTCTCTCTCCTATTCTGTTGGTAGTATTTCTTTACAGAGATTAGACAAGTTATGTGTGTACATTCATACATCTATATCAGCAATGTTTGCAAATAGCTGAATGCATTCATTAGAAGGGGTGTCCACCAGTGGCGGATGCTGGTCTTTCAAGGAGGGGAAGCTCAATTTCGGGCTACATCATAAAATGTGTCGGTTTATTTATACGTAAATTCTACCCTCCATTCCTTTTTCAAGAAAATGATCTGTGACCCTGTCGTACCAACAAGGCGTCTTTTCCAGGGACTTGACTAGTGTCCTCTCAATGGCCAGCAGAGCTAGGCTGCTTAAACGGCCTTGGCTCATGGTGTTGCGGGTGTAAGACTTGACCCGCTTTAAAAACAGGAGAAGCTCTTTACTGGCGCGAGGCTAGTGTGAAGTGTGTCCGCCTGTGAGTGCTACCGCTGGACAGAAACTGCCATAGAAGTCAGAAAGAGTGATAGAAGTCAGTCTCCAAACACAAGCAGCTACAAAAAACCACCAGAAATAGAAGCTCGATTTGTCGCTAGTCGTTTTTAACAAAGAAAATGCCGCTAAGATGATTAGGAAAGTCTTCGGTTCAACTCAGAACAGAATGAAAATAAAAAATAAAAAAAACTCCCACGGATGTTTACACCAAAAGATCGCTGATTTGCTCATTTAGCTGTCAATCAAAAAGGGATTCAGCCTCAGACACATCATCCAATCATCATGCAGAAGCTGAGCGTTCGGGCCAGCCGAGGCCAGGCCACTGCTCCATAGACCCCCAGAGACGCTGAGCATCCGATGGGTGGGACAAAGGCCAGGATTCATCCAATCACTCATCTCGTTTCGCTGCACACTTTGCTTTGCCATTGAACTCTGTGGACGGTGAGCGTCCACCCTGTTTAAAGCACTGTGAAGCTGCGGGAATGAGTGAGAGGAAAGCTGTGTTGTTACCAGTGATAAGAAGCTGATTCTGAACAAAAGTTGAGCGAGTTGTAGCGCATATTTAGTCAATGACGTGTACACACAACAGTATATTATTGATCACTTATTTTTTGACATTTTAGGGGAAGCTGAGCTTCCCTTGCAGTCTTAGAGCAATCGCCACTGGTGTCCACATACATTTGAACATATAGTGTATAAGAAGGTCTCTTCAGCTTCAAAGAGAGGCCTGAGTGCATTGAAATAGAGGCTTGTGTGCTATCATCCCTACTAAAATATGGGTTTATTTATGATGTTACACCAGTGCATTAAAACAGATGCTTATTTACAGAGTCCCTTTATTCTGACAGGCTTTTTTTTTTACCATCACTGCAGGAGATGTATCAGCATCAGCAGGGGTTCCCCTTTGATTATTCTCTTGCAATACTCAAGCAGAGTACAAGATCAGCAAGAAGAAACATGCATCAGACAATGTCAGCAAAGCAGGTCTTTGTTGTCTGACTGGGTCTGTCAGCAGGTAAAAGTTCTAGCCCATATAAATAACCCACATCCACAGCATGTAGAGGAGCATATTAAAGATAGAATATTGTTTTGTTCAAGTCAAAAAGGTCAGTTGTCATATATTTGATAAGGGGGCAGCCGTGGCCTAGTGGTTAAGGATCTGGTCTGGTGACCTGAAGGTCGCCGGTTCAATCCCAGGGCAGGTCACGACTGAAGTGCCCTTGTGCAAGGCACCTAACCCCCAATTGTAAGTCGCTTTGGATAAAAGCGTCTGCTAAATGCCATAAATGTAAATGTAATCAGTTTTACATGTATTCTTATGGGGAAAATGCATCCAGCTAACGAGCAAACCAGCTAACGAGCAAACCAGCTAACGAGCTCGGCTCCTGC
>BRDA01007128.1:0-19055 GCA_036984385.1 Crenuchus spilurus
TTTTTGGGCTAAATTTGGTCCAAATCCGACTGACTGAAAACAGCTAAATATTAAACTTTATTTTTGGGCTAAATTTGATCCAAATCCGACTGACTAAAAACAGCAAAATATTAAACGTCTATTTTTGGGCTAAATTTGGTCCAAATCCGACTGACTGAAAACAGCAAAATATCAAACGTCTATTTTTGGGCTAAATTTGGTCCAAATCCGACTGATTGAAAACAGCAAAATATCAAATGTCTATTTTTGGGCTAAATGTGGGCCAAATCCGACTGACTGAAAACAGCAAAATATCAAACGTCCATTTCTGGGCTAAATTTGGTCTAAATCCGACTGACTGAAAACAGCAAAATATTAAATGTCCATTTCTGGGCTAAATTTGGTCCAAGTCTGACGGACTGAAAACTGCCCAATTTTCAACGTCTATTTTTGGGCTAAATAAAGACCACAACTGACCGACCAGATTTAGCCCAAAAAACAACGTCCATATGACGTCTGGTGCTTGGTGGGAAGCCGGCTCTGATCGTTCACTTCAAAGAGCCGACTCTAAGAGCCGTTTCTTCACGAATGACCCATAAGTTACACACACTCTGCTGGAACATGACAGTATGTTTCGTCAGTTCCCCTCTGGAATTCATCCTGTGCAGATACAATGTCAAAAAGATCCTGAAGAAGCAATATCTGCCAAATATGGTGTTGAAGGTAGTGAATAGGTATGACTCCTCATTGAACTTGATAGCCCAATAGCCAGAGCTAGCATCTAATATGCTAAAATATCTTGCTCCAACCAGCTTGTATGTTACATCTTGAAGCATTGGAAGAGGATAGTGTGGCCTCAATATTGTTTTGTTTAGAGGCCATGGATCAAGATATACATAAAGCTTGTTAGCTTTTGGATTCTCACATGTTACAAGTGCATTTACCCACTAAGTTGGCTCAGTTACCTTGCAAATTATGCCATCCTTTTCCATGTTGTCTAGCTCTACTTTAAGGCGATCTCTGAGAGCAGAAGGTACTCTCCTTGGGGGACAAACTACCGGTGCTGTGCTGGAGTCTATTCTAAAACTGCATTCACACTGAAATGCACCAATTCTTTTGAAAACAAACAAGAATTCACTCAATATGTTGACCGACTGGTTGGCGTGTTCTTTGTTGCTGGTAGTAGAGATTGCATATACCACCTTTATGAGTCCAAGGACTTGAGTACAAAGCACGCTTTGTAGCCTAGGATGGGAGGCTGTTGCAGTCTACAATGTAGAACTTCTCTGGTGTTGATTTGTTTTTGTATGTGGTTACCAGCTTACAGTGACCAATCACTTTCAATGGATGTCCTCTGTAGCCATACAGCTTGTGTAACATTTTACAGTGGTGTGCTGGACATGAGTTTATTAAAGCTGCTTGTGGGTATTACATTTGTTTGAGCTCCAGTGTCCACTTTGCTTGGTCCCAGTTGTACTATGTCTGTATTTGCACTGTCCTCGTCCTCATCTGCTGCTGCTGCTGTAACAATATCTACAAAAAGTTTCAATACCTTCCTGGGTTTGTCTTACAGAGTGCACCTCTTTGTGTTCTTTTTTTGATGGTGTAGAATGTGGTTCTACACACCTTTGCAAAATGGTTATATTTTTTTTGCACTGCTTCCCTTTTGCTAGACACACTTTTGGTTTATTATGGTTGCCTCCACATGCGCCACAGGCTTTACTTGTCACTCTTTGGCTTACATTAGGTTTATTAGCTTGTTTAGTGAAGCTAGGTGTATCAGTTCTTCAGTGTATTGCATGCATCTCGTGGTTTCACTAGCTAAAGCTTTTAGCTGAAGCTGAGCTATCTTGTGGGAACAGCCAATGTCTATCACTTTATCTAGCGTTAGTTCTGGACCCAGGCTCAGTAGCTTCTCTTTTACTCTGGGAGAGTTTGTGGCAAAAACAATACAATCCTGGACCATTTCATCACTATTGGCATAATCAGTCTTTTATGAGTAGTTTAAGCTTTGTTACAAAATGCTTGAATGACTCACTGCTGCCTTGCATTTTCTCATGAAACTTGTATCTGGCAAAGATGGTAATAGCTATGCCTGTCATCTTCTTCAAATAAACTCTGAAATCTGAAGATCCACTCTCATGACTCTTTCTGACCAGATTTCAAACACCTCACCCAAGATCCGGTGATGATGTTAAAGGATTAAAGACATTATAAAACTTCAAAAGTTAGTTTAGTTTCGTTTAGTTTTTTTTAAATGCTGAGTTGGACTTATTGTGCAGTGAGCTGGAAGAAAATGTAAAGAAAGGGAACAGCAGACCTGTATTCCAGGTAGTAAAGAAGCTCACCAAACCTTTCCAGCCTCGCACAGTAGCCATCAAGGACAAAGATGGGAAGAAACTTGTGGAACCAAAGAAGGTGTGTCAACGATGGAAAAACTACTGTGAGGAACTATACAGTGGTGCAGAAGATAACATTCAGATTGATGTTCAAGAAAAGGAACCACCACCACTGAAGGAAGAAATCAAGCATGCTATGTTAGAACTGGCTACATGAAAGGCATCTGGTCCAGATGACATAGCAGTTGAACTGCTCAGGTTTGGTGGAGAGACCACATTGAATAAGCTCCATGAGGTCTGTATGGAAGTTTGGGAAACCAGAATTTGGCCAGAAGAATGGACGCAATCACTTTTCATCCCACTGCCCAAGAAAGGAGACTTGCTCCAGTGCAAGAACTACAGGACCATTGCACTGGTCTCACATGCTAGCAAGATCTTGTTGAGAGTGATATTAAAATGAATGCAGTCTAAGTTGGAAGGGGAGATTGCCCAAGAACAAGCTGGATTTAGACCAAGAAGAGGCACTCTGGATCAGATCACAATATAATAATAATATAACCTCTCACCATGTTTATTCAACATCTTAGGAGAACAAGTGATGAGAAAAGCACTACAGGGATTTATGGGAGGATTCAAAATTGGTGGAAGGACTATTAACAATCTCAGATATGCAGATGACATCGTCTTATTAGCCACAACAAAAGTACAACTAGAAGAGCTGGTGAGTCGCACTGAGAAGGCTGCAAAGGAATATAACATGCAGATCAATGCAGCTAAAACAAACGTGATGACAAACACTGAAGATATACTGAAGATCACAGTCGAAGGAAGACTTCTGGAACAAGTAGACTCTTTCACATATTTGGAATGCAGAGTAACAAAAGCTGCAGACTGTGCCAGTGAAGTGAAGATAAGAATGGCCATGGGCATGTTGGTGATGGTTAAATTGACAAAGATGTAAAAAAGCAAGTCAATTAGCACCAACACCAAACTAAGACTGATGAAAGACTGGCCAGTAGTTACATATGGATGTGAAGCCTGGACACTGAAGAAAGAGGAAGAAAAACGTATTCAGGCTTTTGAGAACAAGTGCATCAGGAAGTTGCTGAAGATCTCATGGATGAAGATGATGACCACTGAGCAAGTATATGAGATGCTAGAACTCTAAAAGAGTTACTGATGCACGTTAAATCCCGCAAGTTACGTTACTTTGGTCATGTGATGAGGCCTGCAAATGAGAGCATTGAAGGAAGTGTTATGACTGGACTTGTGGAGGGAGTCAGAAGACGTGGAAGACCAAGAATAACCTGGATGGATAACATCAAGACATGGACTGGCAGAGGTGGGAGTAAGTCCCTCATGTGCAAGTCACAAGCAAGTCTCAAGTCATCGCCTTCAAGTCTCAAGCAAGACCCAAGTCACTGTGGTGAGAACCAAGCAAGTCAAGTCGAGTCCCTGCTATAAGTCAAGCAAGTCACAAGTCAAGTCATACAAATATGGTCTGATCTGCCCCAGTTTACACATTTAAATCATTATAGACGGTCGTATACAAATTGAGTTTTATTTCAACATAAACTAAACCTATTAAACATCAAATAGACCTCAAACACACAATTACATAACTTACTTAATGGCTTACTTCCCCCATCACGAGGGTCACACCATTTCTCCATCACCTATTAATGCATCTCTCAAAGGTGCTTCTTAATGAATATTTCTGAGCACAAAAAAGTATTTTATCATCAACTGAATAGTAGATAAAATAAAAATAAGTATATAAAAATAAATAAAAACATATTGCCTGAAATGTAAACCTGTTACATACCTTGTTACTTTGGTCATGTGATGAGGCAGCACATGAGAGCATTGAAGGAAGTGTTATGACTGGACTTGTGGAGGGAGTCTGAAGACGTGGAAGACCAAGAATAACCTGGATGGATAACATCAAGACGTGGACTGGATTATCAGGTGCTAGCCTGCTACAAGCTACCAGAGACAGATGGCATTGGAGAGAAGTGACTCGTCTGTGCAGCCTACCATCGCGAAGCGATGATGGCGTATGACATGACATGACATGACAGTGGCTTTAAAGTGATTGCAATGTTGATGTGGCCTGGACCTGGCTGTTTCTGACATCCTGGGCTACATTCACATTACCAGGCTGAAGTGACTCAAATCTGATATTTTGCCTTAATGTGGCTCAGATCTGATGTTTTCAGGGCTCTGTGGACGTGTCACATCCCATCTTTTCAAATCAGATTTGAGTCACTTTGTGGTTCTAGATCAGATACGTATGTGATCCGCGGACATGTGACTTGAATGTGACGGTCAGATCAGATGTCATGTCCGTTTGCTTGTACGCATGTGAGTAGTGGTTGAGTCAGTGTTGGCTTCTCTCATTTCCTCACGTAGTTGTAAAAACAGCAAAAGCAGCCAGCTGGCATTTATTCACCTTCTTCACCTGATCATGTACAGTCACCACCTGTTTACTGTCCTCCTGATCAAAACACCATCACACATCAGCTACCAACACGTCTGTTTTACCAGTTTTACTAAAAATCAGCCGTCTCTCAAATACAGGGTTGCCAGATCCTCCAAACCTCTTACCGATTTTCAAACAGAAAGTCACACTACACAAACTGAAACTAGCCCAAAATCTAAAATGAGACATTTTAATCTTTAAAACGTAAATCTTCTTGAAATCTTACTTTCTCATTCAGTTTCTTCTTTTATTTGGTGCAATAACCCTGCAAGCCGCCAACTCTGAGGTTTTACCAGCGACTGTATTTTTGCAAACCTGGCAACCCTGCACAAATGTGACACTTTTTGTTGTTGTAATGAAGGCGACGTGTTTACATGAATCAATGTGCGCATGTGAGCCGATTCAGGGACAGATTCATTCACATTAGACAGATACAACTCACTTACATTTGTGAATGTGAACCATCAAGATAGTTAAATCTGATCTGAGCTAAAAATCTGATTTGAGCAATGTGGCTTGTAATCTGAACGTAGCCTAAGTGGTCCAGAATTGCACCAGATGTGGTAAGAATTTTTTTTTAAAACAGGCCTCGTTAAACTAGTGTTTGAGTGTTGGGTCATTTCTGACAGTGGAAGTTTGGTGTCTGAGAACAGCTGTAACTGATATTAATAGCTACTGTATTGTACTAAAATTATCGCCATTGTGATTAATTGTATGCTATTGTTATTATGCTAAATTGCACTACTTATGAAGTTATGAATCAAATTTCACTGCCTACATCAGGCCCGCATTACCTTCACTACCTAGCAAAGGGATACAAATGCATCTCACAAATACATTTAATGTGGTATGTGGGCCACAAGTAAATGTCCAGCACTGACCCAACAAATCAATGATGCTAAAAACTAAAAATATAAAATAAAAATAGCAATTAGTGAAATATATACAGTAACAGAAATTACACATGTACTGTCTGTAAAAGTCCTTTGCTTTGGTCAGTCAAGCAATCCCTAGGGAAAGTACATTATTTATAAACTCATTAATTTAATGTATTTAACCTCACGTGTGCATCCCATATAGACCCATATAGACATTAATGAGGTGCCATCCACATCATGTCCTGTGTAATTAGATCTAATGAAGCCTTATTCACTCATCTCAGCCCAAGCTCTATAAAAAGAGAAGGAAATCCAAGCTACATTAAGATGCTCTGTGATTCATAGAAAATTATAGTGACCAATACAGACAATAATTTACTTTCTAACCAGCATGAATCTAACAGATCTGAGACACAGAGAGAATTTCATAACAGGAATTATTTCTGTCAGTTGTAAGTAATGTGAATAAACAATGTAAATAGCTTTTCACAAGTGCTAAATTAACAAATATAACAAATATTCAGAAAATGTCACTTATATATAGATATAACATATAAGATATAAATATGTACACACACTAGAGGGAGGTGGTGGGATGCCCTATCCAGAGCACCCAAAGAACAGTTGGAGTTTAGTTTGGGTCACACTCTGCTGAAAGGCACTTCAGCTGTGTCCTGCCAGGGCACTGAACTGGTGACCTTCCAGTCACAAGATCAAATCCCTAACTTCTGGCAACCTTCTGGTCACAAAATCAGATCTCTAACCACCGACGACCTTCCAGTCATGAGATCGGACCCCTAACCAAGATCAGATCCCTAATAACCAATGACCTTCCAGTCATGAGATCAGAACAGCTGCCTGGCAGACAATAACAAGTCAAGGGGAATTCAATTGACAGCTGTTTTATCTTTCACACATAAAAATTTCAGCTGACAGTTCAAGGAGAACATTTTGAGCCCTCACAAACTGCCCAAAGTCTCAATCACAGTTTACAGTCTACTTCACCAAACATGTCAAATTAAAATGAGCTGTTTTATTAGCATAGACCCTCATTTCCATTTTTAATAGTATATGACCCAATAATGTCTTGTTTTGATTATTCAACAAGTCTGATGGGCTGTAACTGATAAAGTTATAGCTGATGGGCTATAACTGGCCTGGGTTGGTGAGCTGGTTGGCTGTGGGGCCAGGAAACTGTTCATCTAGGAACATCTTCATGATAATGATTATGGGTGTCAGGTCCAAGCATTCCTAGATGAACAGTTTCCTGGAAAGTGGATTGGTCGTCGTGGGCCAGTTGAATGGCCCCCAAGGTCTCCCGATCTGACCCCCTTAGAATTTTATCTTTGGGGTCATCTGAAGGCAAATGTCTATGCTGTGAAGATACGAGATGTGCAGCACCTGAAACTACGGATACTGGAAGCCTGTTCTAGCATTTCTCCTGCGGTGTTGCTATCAGTGTGTGAAGAGTGGGAGAAGAAGGTTGCATTGACAATCCAACACAATGGGCAGCACTTTGAACACATTTTATAAGTGGTCAGAAACTTGTAAATAACTCATGAAAGAATAAAATTACGTTAAAACCAAGCACATCATTGTTTTGTTTTTTTAATTCCCAATAAGTTTGATGTGTCACATGACCCTCTTTCCATTGAAAAAACTAAAGTTGGATCCAAAATGGCCAAATTCAAAATGGTCGCCATGGTCACCACCCATCTTGAAAAGTTTTCCCCCTCCCATATACTAATGTGCCACAAAAAGTTAATATCACCAACCATTCCAATTTTATTAAGGTGTATCCATATAAATGACCCACCCTGTACTTTCTGCTGCTGATCTCTCTCTCTCTCTCTCTCTCTCTCTCTCACACACACACACACACACACTCACACTCACACTCACACTCACTCAAACACACACCAGCTTTGTAGTATCAAGATAGAGTGTTTTGATAAAACTTCACACCCCCACATTGATAGGACTGTTTATAAGTCAAAAGAACAGAGAGAAAGAAGATGTTTACTAGGGGTGTAAAAAAACATTTTGAATTGGAAGTCCGGTTTTGACTTGAATGATGTGAATACATTGGTACATGGACCCCTGAATCTGTCTATTTGTAGCATGAACCGTCCAATGGCCCGATTAAATAGCTGTCAATCGGTTTGCTGTTGCTGATGTGCTTGCTTGCTGCTGCTGCTGCTCCCCCTCCCCCAGTAAAACACAGTATTTTTCTGTTTCTGAATTCACATGTCAAATACAACAACTATACTTGCTCTCTAGTATTTCATTAATCTATTTGAATGCAAGCAAAAAACACATTTGTAGTATTATATTGAATCATAATGTAAAATTATCTATTTTAAACAAGTAACTATCATATTATTTCCTGCCCTATTATAGAATTATTATGAACCAAATTGTATCAAAATCCTACTCAATCGAATCAAACTGAATTGGTCTAATTTATAATATATAGTTTCTGAATCGTATCGTACCACATGAATCAAGATAGGTATCAGATCATCATTTGTTGGACAGATGCACACCCCTAATGTTTACTGTTTCCACCTTAAAGTCCTGAGCATCTTCAGGAGTTCTTCTTGCCACTGTTGCCTTTGTCTTGCTCATGGTGGGCTTGGTCACAGAGTCTTTCTTCTGTAAAGCTGCTTTGTGACTAGTTGTAAAACAGAATATAAGCAGATTTTGCTTGATTAATTGATCTATAACCAGTGTACATTAAGACCTCTCTTGCAGTAGAGTTGTAAGTCAACCCCAGCTCTGAAAACAAGCTCACCTGCTCCATCTACTGGAAGTAAAGGAACACTGACAACCAGTCAACCAAACAGTGTGCAGTATTTCATTCCTGTATATGCATAAATGTAATCAGAACATCAGTTATTCACAGTAAATAAGACATTATTATTATTATTATTATTATTATTATTATTATTGTTATTATTATTATTATTATTATTATTATTTGGCTTGGTTGTTATCACTCTTGCCTCTTTACAGTGAGGTCTTCGGTTTGATCCCCATTTGGGTGGAGTTTCCATGTTCTGTGCCCAGTGATGGATTGGCACAGTGGCCTGTATTTGGCTAAAATATTTGAATGTCATGTCTAGTGCCCAGTGGAGTGGTACAGGGAATCATTGCGACCATGAACAACATTAATCAGTTAAAATAATGTAATAATAATAATAATGTTGTTGTTGTTGTTATTGATTTATTTTTATTTTTTAAGTTATTGTTTTAAATAATAATAATAATAATAATAATAATAATAATAATAATAATAATACAAAAATGTCAAATACTCTCCTGTTTATATTGAGCAGCATTCAGATGAATACATTTTGGAGTGTTCTGCCAGATGCAAGATTGACATTCTGCAATGATTATGAAATAAAAAAAGATTCCACTTCTCTAAAGAAAGGCACAAATGATGTACAAAAATGTGTACTTAAGCCTGTGACGTTCTGTCTTTTGTGTACACAAGGTTATTGGTTCTGGAATTATGACAGGAGGGCGTTAATATGGCTGCTCCATCTTATCACTGAAATATTGGAACAGAAAAACTCATTAAATACATTTTAAACTGAAGAAGAGACATTTCAGCTGAACAATATCAAATGTGTGGATGAACAGGTTAATGAATGTGCAGAGGACAATAGGTGGGTTATAAGCAGATGAGGGATGATTGGAAGACAATGTAATGAGTACATGAATGGTAACTAGATGAATAAATAGATGAATGTGTGGTTGATGGAAGGATGGGCAGATGAATGGATAAAAGGTGGATGAATAGTTATGCATAACTATCTTATAGATATACTGTAGATTAAAACCTGAGCATTTTAAATAGTCTAAACAGCACTTCCTCAATTTCATCATTGTCAGTTTTGAGTGTTTACACTTTTACACTTTCACTGTCAGCACTTCACATTAATACCACATGGTGGCACAACCTGTATTTATTTAAAGTGTCATTTCTATGCAGAAATAATTTTATCATCACTTAATATTTCAGTTAAAGTAACTCAACTTATCTTAAAAACATATTTATAAATTAGCAGGGATGCAGCAAAATGTTTTGTTAAAAAATAAATTCATTTATAACTGAATGAACATTAATGTGTTTATCATATTTTATGTTGACCACTGTTTCATGAAAGCAAGAAGCCACTGAAGATCCAGCATTATGTGATTTTGTTGCTCTGCTTCCCATTAACACAAAAAACACCATAAACAACACATAAACACCAAAAAATCACCATAAACACCATAAAGACCAAGAAACACCCAAAACACCATAAACACCATTAACACAAAAAACACCATTAACACCAAAAAACACCGTAAACACCAAAAACACCATAAACACCCAAAACCCCTTAAACGTCATTAACACAAAAAACACCATTAAAACCAAAAAACACCGTAAACACCAAAAACACCATAAACACCCACAACCCCTTAAACGTCGTTAACACCATTAACACAAAAACACCATTAACACCAAAAAACACCATAAACACCATAGACACCAAAAAACACGATGAACACCAAATGACTATATGTATTAAAAAAACACCAAAACACCATAAACACCAAAAACACAATAAACACCATAAACACAATAAACACCAAAAACAAAACAAAAGACACCGAAAACATTAAAAACACCAAAACCACCATAAACATAAAAAATAATAAAACACCATAAACACAAAAATACCACCATAAATACCATAAATACAAACACAATAAACACCAAAAACAAAACAAAAAACACCAAACACCTAAAACACCATACAAACCAAAACACCATAATCCAAAAATACCATAAACACCAAAACACCGAAAACACTTCACAAACATAAAAAACACCATAAACGCTATAAACATCAAAAATACCAAAAAAACACCACAAACATAAAAAACACCATAAACGCTATAAACATCAAAAATACCAAAAAAACACCACAAACATAAAAAACACCAAAAACACTAAAAAATACCATAAACACCAAAAACAGCAAAAATGCCATAAACGTCAAAAACACCAAAAAGCACCATAAACATAAAAAACACCAAAACCACCATAAACATAAAGTACCAAAAACATCATAAATATAAAAAACATCAAAAATACCATAAACACCATAAGCGCCAAAAACGCCAAAAACACCATAGCCACCAAACAAACGACTCGTGGCTTTATTACTTTAATGACTGTATGTATATGGAACTAGAAAACCATGACATTAAAACATCATTATTCTGTACAAATTATTATTAGTGCTTGTTTTTGCCATTTTCAGTTAAATAATTTCAGTTGCTGAGTATTCAGTGTATCACTACAAATTAGCATTTCAATGTTCCTCCTTTTCCTTTAAGTTTCTCACTCCAGTGTGCAGCCAAGACATGTTTAGTGTTTGACTTATTTATACGTACAGCAAACCTGTAACATAGCAAACCATCCTAATGTTCTGATATGAGTGTGTATTTGTAGAAATGTTCTGTGTATTTTTTTGTCTTAGTAAGAAAATAATCAAATGGACATAGTTGTGAGTTGGAGCCCCATTTGAAACATTGGGTTCACACCTCCCAAGAGTATATCAGCGCATTGATCCTGAGCTGTGTTTTTAATATCTCTTCAGGACATCAGGTAGGAGACTGTAATTGCCCAATGCTAACAACTTGAGGTTGTTAATGTAGCAATTACCTGTTAGCTTCTGTACCTCAGAAACACATTGTCATGTAGATAAGCAGCATTCATAGCCCAGAAGATGGGGGAATGATTTTTAAATGGAAATAAATAAATGAAGTGATAAACAGAGTGCTTTGCTCAGTAAAGCCCCAGCCCTGAGGACTTCACAGTGTAATGAATCTGAGGGAGCAGTAATTGGTTTGGCCACAGAGGCTGAGGTCTGATAATAGTCTTGTTATCTTGCAAAACCATTCGTATCAAGCAAGAAATGAAGCATACCGATGCACAGAAGAACTCCCAAAGCATTTATAAAAAGTGTTTATTATCAATTAAGATGATTTGAATCAAACCTCTTTGCACTTTCATATCATATAAACCTTAAAAACTTTATTTCAAAATCTATCTATAAAGCCGTTGTCTCTCCATTCCCTCAAAGCCCCACACAGTCAACTCCACAATGAACTCATTTAGGCGCCTCTCTTTGAGGGCAATTTCCGACCAGCAAAATACATCATGCTCCAAGACAAGACAGAGCTCGTTATTCATATAGTCAAGACACTGATTGATTAAATATGAGGTGCTATTTGATTCAGTTTTCAGTTCTGTTCTGAAACATGGTTGCTGTTTATGAGAAGAATACAAAGGGGGAGTGGCCAAGTTATTACAAACACAAAACAACTAATCGAAATAGTCATATCTGAGATAGATTATGATATAATGGCTGGTTGAAGGGCATTCAGAAGTTCTAATGAAGGCCATTAAAAGGTTTTGCTTGAAGGCCATTCAGAAGTTCAGTTGATCACCATTTCAGGGTTCTCCTGAAGACCATTCAGATGTTCATTTAAAAACCATTTCAGGGTTCTACTGAAGGCCATTTAGAAGTGCATCTGAAACACCATTTAAAAGTTGAAAGTCATTCAGACTGTCAGTTGGAGGTCATTCACAAGTTCTCCTGAAAGCCATTCAAGAGTTCTAGTAAAGGCCATTCTACTTAAAACATTCTACTGAAAAACATTAAAAATTTCAGTTGAAGTCCATTAAAAATTAGTTGAAGGCCTCTCAAAAGTTATACTGAATCCCATTCAGAAGTTCAGTTGAAGGTTATTCTAGGCTTCGACTGAATGTGATTTGGAAGATCAATTAAAGGTTGTTCAGTTTTCCACTGATGGCCATTCAATGCTCCATTAAAGTTATTCTAAAGTTCCAGTGAAGATTATTTGTATGTTCTACTGAAGGTCATTCAAACATTCTACTAAAGATATTCTACTAAAGGTCATTCTAATGTTCTACTGGAAACCCATTTTTAAAGCACCAGTAAAGGTCATTCAAATGTTTTTGCTGCAAATAAGTTATTTTGTTTACTGAAACGGAAAACAGTTATTAGACATATTAGAGCTGCCTGATCCTCACTGCATTCCATTATTATAGTTACATAAATTAAATGACACCTTTTTCCAGAAACCTGTTGATTGTTATGCAATGGTGAGATGTTAAGAGGACTTTTCATGGGAATTTAAAATATTTTCAGATATGTGTATATGTGTATGTATGTATGTGTGTATATATATATATCCTCTACATAGTTTTTAATTAAATTTGGCCAGTTAATCATTCAGGTAGTCCAAAAATATGCATCCAGAAATGTTTCCAAAAATTGCTAAATAAAAAGTAATATGATGGAATATATTCAACCACTTCAGCCTGTTTACTCATTTGCTTTGTTTCTTGTCATTCTGACAGTATATGTATTTGAAGCATATGTTAGTCCCTGCATTACTGCAGAAAGACGGCTGAGTTTTAATTACAACATAATATCATTAATAGCATCTGAGTATATTAGTGTAAAGTGGGACGATGTCTGGAACCAATTTCAGAACTCTGTTCACTGAACCAACTCACAAAATTAAGTGATGGATGAGCTAATCATTTTCCAATGACAGCGAGATGACTGAAAGGCGTGAAGCTCATGTACAGAAGATGCGACTCAGCCGTCCTCCAAGCCTGTGTTGTCCTCCTGTTCTTCAGTGCTATCCTCATCACTGTAAATAGCCTTCACTTTAGCACTGGAATTAGCAGGAGCAGTCTTACTTCTCTCTCTGTTCTTCTCAAACTTTGTGTTTGTCGCTTCTGATTTTACTGGAAGACAAACATAAAGGATAATGGTTTCAGTGCATTCTCTGAAGAACAAATGTGAAATGTATTATTCCAACATTCTGAACTATTAAAAATAAAACTTCATAAATGGCTCTGGACCTGATCAAAGAGTTCTTAGATAAAGTAAGACAGACCAGCTGAACCCTTTAACATCACCAAGAAAGAAGCAATGGATTTTTTTTAGGTGAGGGGAATAATAATAATAATAATAATAATAATAATAATAATAATTTTATTATTATATTATTATTATTATTATTATTATTGTTGTTGTTGTTGTTGTTGTTGTTGTTGTTGTTGGTAGTAGTAGTATTTTTATTATTTATGATTATTATGATTATGATGATGATGATGATGATTATTATTATTATTATTATTATTATTATTGCTGTTGTTATAAAAATAATAATTATAATAATAGACTCCCAAGCACTTCATTGCAAATTAGAACACAAATACAAAAAAAATAATAATAACATGCAAAAACCTGCTAACTTTGTTCATTTTGACTTTTTAAAAATAAATGGCCCTTGCCTAAATCAATGGTTCTTGCACAAACCGAGACAAATGACCTTAACCCATTAATGTCAACACCATTAAAGATGCAATGTATTTTAATAATTATACATAATCAGTGTTTTTAAATGACCAGTTTTTTTAGATATGAATTTATACACCTCTACCAAATGGTAGAGATGACACTTTATTGTACATCAAAATACAAACCACAAAAACAAAATAAATAAATTAATAAATAAAAGTGCAAAAACTGATTTAATAACCTGTTGTGGTACAACAGCACCAATAGGTTTTCAGCATTTGATCTTGTGGTATGGCTATAAAGCATTGCTGGTTTGCATTCAGACGCAAGAAAACTGCCTTTCCAGTGAGCTCTGATGTTTTTAGCCTAACATAGATCTACTGATTTGTAGAGATGCCACAGAGTTAATTTCAACATCTTCGTCAATAAGATACAGTGACTCAATTGTGCTCTTCTAAAAAGTTAAGCAGAATGTTAAAGGGTTAAAATGTTTAAACTTGTCTTAAACATCAAATTTCTAAAAGTTCAGCTGAATAAGGATGGAAGTGAAATCCACTGAAAGCTTCTTTAGTAACTAATACATAGTTACTCTGTGGATAAAAGAGTATTAGTATTGTGAGTATTTGTACTGGAGTATATAAATATTCCCACATAGGGATGTTTCAGGTTTACAATAAGCGTCCTTGGGTTTCTTGAAAGGCGCTATATAAATGGAAATTATTATTTATTATTATTATTATTATTATTACATTAGCTGTCTACTATGACGGTGAGAAAATTCTCCTATTTTCCTGCTAAGAAATGAACATTTTCATAATCTGCTGTCTTCAGAAGATAGGACCTATCTGCAAATGCTCATATTGTTTTTGCAGGTGTTTATCACACCAGATGTAGCAGTTAATTTGCTCAGTGATGTATCTGAGGAGAAACTTCAACATGATAGCACATATAACATCTAGGGACAATTATGGATAAGGAAAATTTGTTTGATGCAAAAAGAGCAAAAAGAACAAGTGTGTTCTTCAAGGGTTCTTCAGTAAAGGAAACAGCCAATCGAATGCTTAAATGTTGAATATGGTTCTGTATAGCACCAACAAGAATTCCACTATTAAGAAAAAGGCCCAGCTTGTAATGACAGCAGAAATGGAAGCAAAAACATTCTGCAATAGAAACGTAATGCTTGCCGCTCATCAGCATTTACCTAAGCCAGCACTAAGTCACTTATTTATTTGGTTTCCTGGCCAATGACAAGATACTACTCAAATTTAAAAGGAAGCAATTCGCCTTAACTTTATTGATCGCTGATGCATTATGCTCCTTTCTCCACACTACCATCCTGTTGCCCAGGGGGGTGTCTCCGCATCTGCCCTAGACCGACTACTGCAGACCTGGGCTACAGCTGGGGGCTACGCCAAAGACCATAATAATTAACCTTTTTTATGAGGTTTCATTTTCATAAACTATAAGCCAAATTGATCAAAATTAAAACAAAAAAAAGATGCAGGATGAAATATGACAGTTATGATTTTGAATTAAATTATGAATGTAATATTGTAATTTGTTGACATGGCACTATATAATCACAGCTTTTACTAAAGAGCACTTGAATATGCAACATCGTGAACCAACCCATAACCACAAACTAACTACAAACTGGTTCTGCCTCTTAAGAATTACCCACAGAAGTCTAGCTGTGCTGAATTTGTTACTGGGTGACTGTTTATACTGTTTTCAAAACTGATTTATTTAAACTGATGTAGTATCTGAATGTATTACATGCCCCTAATTGTGTATATTATGTACTCATGTGGTACATTAACACTAGAGGGCAATAATACACTTAGCTTAGATTTACAGGCTCTACACTCTACTTGCTCACCAGCACTACCTTTTAAAGTGTATTTCCAAAAATGCAACATCCAATTAAAATCAAGCACAAAAAAAATGCAATTACCACCAATCCAATCAGGGCTAATTGTCCTACATTTAATAGCACATCCAGATTTTTCAAATATTTTTAGTTTAGTAAGAACAGCTAAAAAAATATTTCTAAATAGTTCAGTTTTATTTTATCCCCAATTTTCTCCCAATGTGTTTAGTAGTTTTTTTGTTTTATGTTTGTGTATTATAATGAATTGGTTGTTGTAGCTGTAAGAATTATCTGTATGTTTCAATCTTTATACTGGTTGATGTAAGGTGACCTTGAGTGTTATGAAAGGCGGCAACAAATAAAATTTATTATTATTATTATTATTATTAAATGACCCATTCCTTTCATCAACTTTCCTATCATTAGCAATGTCCCTGACTCCAAGAGGGTGCAGATTAAGACATGCCTCCTCTGATGCATGTGAAGTCAAGCTCAAGTAAGGACACAAATGTAGAATATGATTTTTAAAACGTTCTAAAAGCATCTAAAAAAAACTCAAGTAAGGACACAAATGTAGATTTATTTTTAAAACGTTCTAAAAGCATCTTTATGCTATGTTGAAAGTTCTCAGTGCCAAGAAAATGTGTCTTACACTCTAGATTTAAATGATCGGTACAGTCTGCTTCGCTGCCTCCGACTGCATCGTTGTCCTCTTGGTGGATCTCTACTATCCGTTGTCTTGCGCTTTCAAAGACTGATTTTAGGACAATGGAGTCCTCAAAGATCTGAGACAGAGAATAAGTGTTAGACTTTTTGAACAGGATTAATCTCTTTAGTCCAGTTATTTAGTTATTTAGTCCTGTTATTATATACAAGCTTTACATTGTTACTGGGCACTGTGGCAGCAGCAAGACTATTTAAGTTAAATAACTACTGTGGCTGCCATTGTTTTAGGATATTCTAAATGATAAAAAGCTGCTTTCTTATCCTGTACCTCTGAATTATACCTCCATGGTTATCACAAAATGTCTTTGACTATTTCTGGATTGAGAAAATGTGTGAACTTGAATGATCCAAAGATGGATACTTGAGGCACACCATATCATAAATATCCAGAAATATGATTCAACTGTATATTTTCAATCAAAGAAGCAAATAATTTGATGTTCAAATTAATCTTTCATAAGAGAAGGCATGAAATTTGAATGGTCTAAGGAGAGATACTTGAGGTACACCAAATCTTAAACAATAATAAGTGTAAATATACAGTCAAAAATGAGAGAGCAAATGAATACTTCTTTATGAGGGTTAAATTTTTCATGCATGAATATTGAAAAATATTACTATTACTGTATTTTTAATCTAAATGGTTTTCAACTGTCCAATGATAGAAATCAAGCAGTTTTATACAAATACAATCCATAATTTATAGTGTAGTAGACACATGTAATCATAATGGACTGCTTATAGAGAGTCAATATTTGAACAATTATAATGCATAATTATAAAATTATGTTCCTTTTTGTTTGTAGGATACCAGAGGCACACCTGAGATCCTTCCAGGTTGTAAGTCTGAGCATTGTGGCACATCTGTATGATATCTTTCTCCAAGTCTGCAATGCATCTGTACTTGTGGTTGCGTACTCGTTCCTACACAGATAAAAAGCATGTTAGAAACTTCATATGAACCAACACAACTGAGATACAATCAACGTAATTACAAAATTACAGCTATTGTTGTAAATAAGATAAAAGAAAGATAGCTCTGTCTCTAAACTAATCTATGTGGTGTCGTAACAAAATCAGTATGAAAATCACAATCACATTTCTATTGAGTGATAATTGCATTGGTTGTCTATCACTGGATGGAGACTGAAGGGAAAATGAAGGGGAAAGAAAAGTATGAAGATGAAGATCAGTTGAGAAATGAAAAAAGTGAATGTCAAATGTGAGAGCAGTAGGAAGACTATAAAGTTTACTCTGATCCTCCGGAAGTCCACAGGCTTGCGGATAAGCTCATAGTATTCTGGTACCTCTTTCCGAGAAGGAAGCTGGACAAAACCCTTACTGATCTGCCGGCCCAACCTGCCAAATTAAAGATCCCAGCAGTTAAACAAACATAGCATCTACAGCCATTATGAATTTGCATTGTCTGCAATCTTATAAAGCTTATTTAATAGATATGGGCTTGGATGTACTATTCTAGTAAAACTAAACACTGTAAAGCCAAGTGTGTCACATGGGAGAGTTTCTATCAGTGTGATAATTAAATGATAATTTATCTTACACCATTTATGAGTATGAATTCCATAATTAAGAAAAAACCTAGTCAAATCAGTTACATGTATTTTGCCCCCTGGTGGAAAACCCATGCACTGCATGCACCATAGCATACATGCTATGCACCATAGTATAAATACTTGAGTATTTAAATATACAGTGGTAACCCTACTTACGAGTTTAATCCGTGCAGGACCTGAGCTTGTAAGCTGGAATGCTCGTTAGCTGGATGCATTTTCCCCATAAGAATACAGGTAAAAATGATTAATCCGTGTCAGCCGGCCAATATACAGTATTCTTTAATATGCTAAATAATGTGTTTATATGGGTTTTTTTTAAACATAACCGTGACGATGACGGTGCTCGTGTAGGCTGGCTGCTAATGAGAGGGAGACCGACGGTGCTCGTGTAGGCTGGTGGCTGCATGGTTACACTTATGATATGAAAAGTAAAAGTAAAATTTATCTAACTTTCTTGTTCAATACTTTTTGCTACCTTAGCGTCGCTTTCAACAGGCACTTTCACTTTTACTGGACAGCGGGCAAAGGTATTGATTGACCTCTTCTTCTACGGTAGCATCTAGGAGATGCTACGAACGCAGCACCCCTAGCGGTTTGGCATACTTGAAGAAATTTAGGCTACTCGTTACCTGGAATATTACCAGTTACCTGGAACAAAAATATTCAGCGATCTCGACTCATTACCTGGAATACTCGTTAGTAGGGATGCTCGTAAGTAGGGTTACCACTGTATATTATATTTATATAAAAACTTGATTTCAGTTGTACAAACCGGATTCCAAAAAAGTTGGGACGCTAT
>BRDA01007128.1:19155-39923 GCA_036984385.1 Crenuchus spilurus
CAGACTGGTCCAATTTAGCCATGAAACCTTCCACACTAAAATGACAGGTGTTTCAGTTTCATTGTCTAACCCCTGTGTGCATATATATATATATAATCTCCTCTACAGCATTGAAACAAACTTTCAGCTCCCTCCACAAATTGTCTAGGCCCCTCCAGGACCTTTACGGAGCCACTCCTTCACTGCCCGAGCAGTGTATTTGGGACAATTTTCATGCTGGAAGGCTCAGCCATGTTTCATGTTCAATGCTCTTACAGATGGAAGGAGGTTTTGGCTTACAATCTCATAATACATGGCCCCGTTCATTCTTCCCTTAACACGGATCAGTTGTGCTGTCCTCTTTGCAGAAAAACAGCCCCAAAGCATGATGTTTCCACCCCATGCTTAACAGTAGGTATGGTGTTCTTGGGATGCAACTCAGCATTCTTTTTCCTCCAAACATGGCGAGTGGACTTGAGTACCAAAAAGCTCTATTTTGGTCTCATCTGACCACATAACCTTCTCCCATGCCTCCTCTGGTCATTGGTGAACTTGAAATGGGCCTGGACATGTGCTGGCATGAGCAGGGGGACCTTGAATGCCTTGCATGATTTTGAACCATGATGGCATAGTGTGTTACTAATGGTTCTCTTTGAGATTATGGTTCCAGCTCTCTTCAGGTCATTGATCAAGTCCTCCTGTATAGTTCGGGGCTGACTCCTGATCTTTCTCAGAATCATCCTTACCCCATGAAGTAAGATCTTGCATGGAGCCCCAGACAGTCATCTTGTGTTTCTTCCCATTTCTAATAATTGTGCCAACAGTTGTTGCCTTCTCAACAAGCTGATTGCCTATTGTCCTGTAGCCCATTCCAGCCTTGTGCAGATCTAAAATTTTGTCCCTGTTGTCCTTAGAAAGCTCTTTGGAGTGTGATTGATTGAGAGTGTGGAGAGTTGCCTTTTATAGACATAACAAGTTCAAACAGGTGCAATTAATACAAATAATTAGTGCAGGAGGGCTTCTTAAAGAAGAACTAACAGGTCTGTAAAAGCCAGAATTTTTGCTGGTTGTTTATTGACCAAATACTTATTTTCCACCATAAATGAAAAATGTGATTTTTAAAAAATTTTTTCTCATTTGTCTCTCATAGTTGAAGTGTACCAATGATGAAAATTACAGACCTCTCTCGTCTTTCTAAGTAGGAGAACTTGCACAATCAGTGGCTGACCAAATACTTTTTTCCTCCACTGTGTATGTATGTGTGTGTGTGTGTGTGTGTGTGTGTGTGTGCGTGTGTGTGCGTGTGTGTGTGTGTGTGTGTGTGTGTGTGTGTGTGTAAAATATATATATATATATATATATATATATACACACATACAGTCTTGAAATTGACCTAAATGACTTACGTGTCTTTGTAGTTCATGACCATGTCAACAAGGGTGTTCATTTGTTTGGTGAGTTTGGGAGGGTTTGGTGGTAGTTTCTCAGCTGGAGGTCGGCCCCGTCGCTTTTTGACCTTCTCAACGACCTCCTGCCCAGTCTCGGAGGCCTGTGTGCCCTGGTTATCACTTTTCCGTTTCTTTAAACTACTTTCCTCCTCCATATCCTCAGACACTCCGTTTTGGATGGCCCGAGACTGCAGAGAAAAATAATCCAAGGGAGTAATAATGATCAACGATATGGGATTTGGGAATAATTGGGATTAGTAAGGATTGGAATGTAATTGTGGATAAAGTGAAGCTTATGAAAAAATGTGAAAAGCTGTGAATAATTTGGAATTACACATATAGCATTTCAAGATTAGTGAGTAATAGCAAATCTACATTTTATTACACCTGTGCCTCCAGGAGCGACGATTCACCTGAAATGAACCATCATATTGTAAAAATGGATTTCTCAGCATTATTTTAAATGACTGAGAGCGAAAACCTTTATTCCAAAAGTATGAAACCTTACAATGCCAATTAACCCCTGATTATCCCAGGATTGTTGGAGTCTAAGGGTTAATATTCAGGGTAGCAGTGGTCTAGAAGTTCCTCCATTTGTACACAATCTGTCTGACTGTGGATTGATGGAGACCAAACTCTTTAGAGATGGTTTTGTAACCTTTTCCAGCCTGATGAGCATCAACGTTTTTTCTGAGGTCCTAAGAAATCTCTATCCATGCCATGAAAATCTTTATTTATGCCAGGATAGACTTCCACAAACATATGTTATGAAGTGCAGACTTTGATAGATCTCTGTTCTTTAAATAAAACAGGGTGCCCACTCCCACCTGATTGTCATCCTATTGATTGAAAACACCTGACTGACCTGATTAGATTATCTATTAATCCTAGAGGTTCGTATAATTTTGCCACTTTCAAATATGTCATATTGGATCATTTTCCTCAATAAATAAATGAGCAAGTATAATATTTTGTCTCATTTGTTTAACTGGGTTCTCTTTATCTACTTTTAGGACTTAATATAGAAAAATCTAAAGGGTTCACAAACCTTCAAGCACCAGTGTAGATCTGGTTGAATGGTAATTATGCCAGCTAAGTATATTATACAAATATTATGTTATTATGCATTATATTACAAGGCACTTTTTTAAAATAAATTTTTAGATTACTCTTCATGTTTTCTTTCTATACATGAATACATACAAATGCCTAAAGCTGTGGCAACCAGAGTATAAGTGGAATAACTTGGAGGTGTCCTGTTAAATAGACTTGGTTCATTGGTTTCATCTTGTCCATTAATCTCATAGATCTTGGTGGCTGTTATCCCCTAAACAGCCTGAATCTACTACTACTGCACATATGAAGGGTTAATATCTACAATTGCACATTTTTCCTACATTTGGTCTGTTGTGTACTTGAGTTGAATGGGTTTCCTGCAAACGGCTTTATATCCCACAAGAGCAGTCTAAATAAATGGTTAAATAAATATTTTTTAAATATGCGATATCAGATGAAGATATCCACAAAAAAGGAGAATGGAATGTTTGAGGAACTGGTACCAGCTGCAGCCAGCTGTAAGATGATTTCACTGGCATGCCTGCTGTTCCATTAATGAAGCAGGCATGAAGTCTTTGGATAGTTCTAATATAAACACCAATAAATATAATGAACAGAGGCTCTACTGAATATCCTTCATTCAAGTGTGTACATTATTTCTCTATAAATGAAATATACATCAGTTTAACTTTATGAGTTGTACTGATGTGTTCACACAGAAGTAACAGACATATGTGAATGGAATGTGTGACTATTTTTCATTATAATGAGGGAATGCATTTAAAAAATGAATTTAATGTCCAGCCTAGAAGTTAGAATGACATTCTGGAATATAATCAAAGGAACCGTGCTTGAGAAGCAGTGTATACCGCATAGCCAGACATACAGGCCTGTGAAAATAGATCAATGAGGATCAGAGTCTCAGCTTGGCTTAACATGCTTCACTAAGCAAGCAGCCTTAAAAGGCCCCCAAACCCCTGTAGTATGAGTGACTGCTTTCACTTTCAGTTAATATTTGATAAAGCTGCAGTTCCTGATATCCCACAGGCTTTAAACGATCTCTCATGCAAGAGCGTTAAAGGAACACTCCGGCATTTTTCAACCCTTAACTCAATTTAGCCCAAATGTAGCATGGATGGTAATGTCTATACATTTCACTGTGCTTAGACAAGAACTGAAAACCCACTGACCCCTAAAAAGTCAATGTTAACATGTTTCATGTTTTCAGTCAATGGATTTCTTGTTATTACATTGAAATTGGTACCTGATTGAATGCAACATGTCATAGTGATAAAGTTAGACTGTGGACTGTATAAACTCTTCTCTATTTCATTCTACATAGATGAATTGGTAGACCTAGCAAGTTTATATGGGGTGGCTGCCTTCATCCTTATGTGACACTGAATTCTTATAGATGTATTGACGTCACTTTCCCGCCAGAATATGTTTATATGGGGAAATGAAGACAGTAATCAAATATGATTATCTGTTTAAATTAACCTCTTAACATCTAAAGCTCTTTCACTCTATATAGAAAATTCTAAATGGTTCACAAACTTTCAACTACTGTATGAAGATGCATGTATGTTACATTATTACTAATACATGGATGTTTTGTGTGTTTAATGTGAGTGTCATTGGCTACAGACACTGAAACACTTCACATTTCTTCTGTTAATTGTGAGATGGTCCCTAACACTGTAATTTGCCACCAGCTTATGCCAAACTGTTTCGTTAACCCGGTCACCCACTCCCCCACAACCCCCTGCATTGTTCAATGAACAGTTTGTGAGTAAAACCACCACCTCAAACATCCAGCGCACCCCCTGCCATTTTTTGCCATTTTCAGCTGAATAATTTTGGTTGATGAATATTCAGTGCATCCCTACTGAATAATAAACTTTTAGAATTGTTGTGCAAGAAATCAGGCTGCACAGCTCTGAAGGGACATGTAGGTTTATCTCACAACTTAGATTTTTGCCACTTGAGGGCGCCTTCCAGCAGGACAAAAATTGAGTGCTCAGTTCTATCTGTTTGGGACTTATTCAAGCATGAGCAAAGGATTGAAACAAAAAACCAATGCTTCAAAACTTCAATATGAAGCAAAATCTTTAATCAGGAGCTCAACTGGTGTAGAAACAAGAGGACATCAACATGCGGTCAGGAATCAAGTTTCCTGACATTTTTATGTACTTGACTTTGATGCTACACTATAGAAAGACTGAAGTCAATATTTTATTGCAACTTTTATTTGGAAAACTCTAAGCTAGCAAGGTGTACAGTGTTCACAGCTAACACTGCCACTCAGTAATGTTCTGGTTATGATTGAGCAGGTAAAAACACAGTCATAGAATGAATGAGCCTCCACCTTGGCTATCTGCAGAGAAGACGGGGACAGATTGTTTCTGTGAATTGCAGTGATCCATTCGCTTCTCTTTTCTTTAGATTTTGACAGCCTGTATAAAGATAGCTCTGAATTCTTGCTGAATCTGTTTGTACTGTCAATCACACTATCCCATTTAAGCTTCAGTTCTGGTGTTTTTGTGGCATTCACACTGAACATTAATGCTGCCACTCAGTCTTTGTGCCACTCAGTGGACTCTCGCCAACAACGTTATGTGCATAGTCTTCATAGCAGTCACAACTTGTCTACAGCCGGGTTAAACTTTTATTTTTATATTCATTATAGACTCATACTATCTTCATTGTATGTAATGCAGCTGTTACTCCCACCTGGGATCTTTTTAGCATTAACTACACAGAGGAGCCAAAACATTACAACCAACCCTGTCTAAAAATTCTTATCTATCAACCATTTGGTAAAGCACATGTAAGTCACTATATCTTGAAGAAGATGTTAAACTTAACACAATGTAATTGTGCCATCTCTACCAATTGGTAGAGGTATGGTAGGCTTAATAAATATCCACCAAAAGTCACAAGAAATGCATCATTTTCTTGTCTGAATGTGAAAACAGCAATGCTGGGGCCCTGAGGCTAAGACGCTGACACTATGACCAGAGGATCACAAGTTCAAATCCTAGTCATGCTGTTTGCCATCAACAGCTGGGGCCCATGAGATCAAAAACTGGGTAGATGGCGCTCTCCCTCTCCCTATCACTTTGACATTGCAATGTTTGCTGGCTCAGGCATCTACTGATTGGTCCATTCAGAGCACATTGGCTCCCCAGTGACGGTATATCAGCAGTAGTTTGAAAAGAGGCGGTGGCCACATCACATGCAGCGGAAGACGCTTGTGCTCGTCTTCACCCTCCTAGAGTCAGGGACATTGCAAAAGTGATGGGGAGAATCCTAACGGAGGGATGGAATAATTGGCTACTACTACATTGGGAGGGGGATAAAAATTGGCAAAAACTTAGAAAAAAAACCAACAACAATGCCTCGTAGCCATACCACAAGGAATAAACTATTACATGCTGAAAACCCATGGGAGCTGTTGCACTAACAAACAGGTCAGTGTCATGTTTGAAAAATGAACAAAATTAGCATTTTATTGCAGTTTTGTATTTATAGTTTATGTTCTGGTTTTACCATAAAATGCCGTCTCATTCTATATTTAAAGTGTACATTTAAAAAACACTGACTCTTCTTATTATTGCCCCCAACCCTCAAAAAAATTCTTCTTTCTTGGTGAGGATGTTAAAGGGTTAACATACTGTGGTCCACCAACAACTCCAACCTGCCTAGGCATGGACCCTACAAGACCTCTGAAGGTGTATTGTGGCATCCAGTGTCAATACTTTAGCAGCAGATCCTTTAATCTTGTAAGAATAAACAGAGCCATCCACTTATCGTCCCTGCACTTTGCAACGATTCTCAGACTGCGATCTGGAGAACTTGGAGGGCATTGTGGTCAACTGGTGACTGGCCTTGTCGTCTGACCCCTGTCAAAGTTGCTCAGGTCTTCACACCTACATGTTTCTCCTACTTCTAACATCAACTATGTCTGTTATCTTACTGTCTATCCCTTGACCCGAACGCTGAGATCATCGACATTATTCATGAGTGGCTGTAAAGCTTTGACTCGTCTTTGTATGTTCTGGTAAAATAAAAAAGGTCTGTTTCCCTTTTTTGGCTTGTGTGTCTACAGGAGAAGGCAGGGGGCATTCTGTGTGTGTGTGCCTTTGCTGCCTAGACTGTGTTTTACACAAAGGCAATTAAAGTGCAGTGATATGCATGCCGCAGCCCCTCTTCCTCTGGCAGCGAGAAGCATGAGAGAGGGAAGAAAATATGAATTCTAAATAAGCCGATGTGCAGCCAGCGCCAGCTATTGATGTCTGAATCACACACACACACACACACACACACACACAAACACACACACACAGAAACAATACAAAAATGAAAGAGCAGACACATCAAGACACACACGGAACACATTCATCTGCGGTCCTCAGGGGAGGCCTGATAATCAGAAGCATTATAACAGAATGCAGGCATGCAGTCAAGTACTGAAATAGATTGTGAGCACACTTCCAGGCGGGTGCATGTGAGGAACAGAGGACATGCTTATAAGAATGCTGCATTCTTGTATGTAAGAGCATGCAATGTGCAATAGCCTGCTGTAGTGTGCAGTGCAGGATGTTGTGCTGTATCCTTGTGTTGATATCAGCCAGACGCATGTGCGTGTGTGCGCGTGCATGCGTCTGTCTGCCAGCCTGCATGCATGTCCTTGTAACCTCTAGAAAAAAAAGGAAGTGCCACAACAAGCCATTCGTCTGGGCAACTCATCAGACACAACTCACACCTACACTCTCTCTCTCTCCCTCTCTCTCTCTCTAGATTTGCGTGACCGTAGCCTGGCATGATATCGCATGCTCCATTCGTTCACAGGATGGAGAGAGAGAGAGGGAGAGGGAGAGAGAGAGAGAAGGGTGAGAAAAAGGAAATGGGAAGAGCAGTGTGGTTTTTTTTACCTGACTGTGGTCTCCAGGCTGGCGCTTGTCTGCAGGCGAGAGAATTAGCAGCCCAGCATTGCAGCGCGCGCTCAGTCTCTTCATCAGCTGATCAACTCACAACGCGCCCGGCGGAGAGGGGGGCGAATAAAAAAGCGCCCAGCTTTTCATACACAAATCAATTGGCGTCGGGATGATGAGAGAGGGAGAGAGAGAGTGAGGAGAGAGAGCGGGAGAGAAGGCGAGAGGGAGAGGGAGAGGGAGAGAAAGGGAGAAAAGAAAGCGAAATAGCACCGAGTGCCTTGCAGATTTGTCCCTGTGGAAAGGCCTCGAGCTCGTCTCTCTCTCTCTCTCTCTCTCTCTCTCTCTCTCTCTCTCTCTCTCTCTCTCTCTCTCTCTCCCCCTCTCCCTCTCACTGCATGTTTTAATATCGACTGTCGCAATCTGATTTTTTCCTTTTTTTCCTCATCCCCTCTCCCTCACTCTCCCTGTCTTGCCATTAAAGTAATACAGTCCATGTTTTTGGTGCACATGTATTTTAACTTCAAGTGGTCCTTCACCAAATGTTTGTAGACACCCCTTCACTGCTGTACAAACACACACATAGAATAGGACTCAAACATGAACCTGTTGGCACCATGCCTAATGCCAGGTGTGGGATAGAGAGGTATAATGCCCTTCAGCACTGAGCTGTGGAACTGTCTACTCTAGAATGATGGTGCTCCATCCAACTTTTGGGTGCACAGCGAAGTTTTGGGGCCAAATGAGGCCCCACTTGCAGTGCGTAGACTGCATATGCATTGTACCAGCCCTGCCACCACTGGTTTGGAATTAACTTGGGACATCACAGATGCCACGTGATGGGTGCACATTTTAAGAAATGAGCACACCAGTCAGTTGTAGCAGAGTGTATAACAATCATGGACATGATTTGACTGATGTCTAAAAGGGCACAATAATAGTGTATTTACATTTATAGCATTTGGTAGACCCTCTTATCCAGAGTGACGTACAACAGTGCTTTGTACCAGGTGTTCTTAACATGGTGCAAGCATGGAAGCATGGTGGTGGTACCATCTCCGAAATAAATAACTAGAGCTGCCATAGTGCAGGTGTACACTGGTGCCAGAGGAGAATGATGACTCCAGTAAGAGTTATAGAGCAGTCAACATGGACCAGTGAATCTCTATAATTAACACAGGAGCAACAAGGAAAGTGTCATTGAGTGAACACTTTGAGCTAAGGATAGTAATTTCCACCATTATTGTGGTCAAATTTGATCCTTTTTTAAATATTATGTTGATTTTATCTTTATGTTGTTGAATGGCCTAATTGAAGGTGCTATGTAAATAAACTTGCCTTGTCTATTACATAGGTTTGTGTTCTTGTATTCTCCCATAATAACATAATCTCAGGTCTGTAAAGTGGGGACATTTTGCTGGTCCTCACAAGACATTTTCTTTCCAAACCTTTTAGTAAAAAAAATAGAGCAGAAGCATTGACCTTTGGTTGTTAAGGTTAAGTTTACGTTTAGATTTATTTTTACTCACTATGACACAAGTGAATGGAATGTCCTCACTAATATAGTAATACCAAAGTGTGTTAGTGTGTATGTCGCAGGTTTATGCCATTGTTGGGGACCAAAACCTGTTTAAACATTTGGGTGGGGACCTTGGTCCTTGCCATCTAAATGACATTTTAAACTGAAGACATGTTTTGAGGTTAAGTTTGGGATTTTAATGTTTCAGTAAGTCTATGTAATGTCCCCACATTTCACAGAAACAAACGTGTATGTGTGTGTTTCACATAGTCTGCTTCTACTGGAGTCTGAGTGTTAGCTTTGTAAATATAATATACACAGCACATGTCCTTACTCAAGGTCACTGTCTGTATCTAATGACAAAGACTTTCTGATGTACGTTTGTGTGTCGGTTTCTTTCTGTCCTCACTTGACGTCACATACAGTCAGGAGGAGACGTCTGTGACTGACTGACAGCTGACAGAACGCCTTCGTTTAATACCATCCGCTGACGTGGGCGTGGCCAATTCAAATGAGCCAATCAGGGTGGCCTCGGAGTTTGTAAACATTCCACTACTATGCTAAAGCAGAGCTAAACTTAGCTTTTTTGTTTAAGAGTTTAGCCCAGTCTACACAAGCTTAATTTCACTATTAAATTAATTAGTTGCATTTCTCATGTATGTCAGATGTAGTTGATTGGTATGGAGTGATTTTTGTGTCAAAAGTTTCACAATAGCAAAAATAAATCTGCAAGCAAAATCCACAGAAACAAGACCATAAAGTATATCTTGTGAATGCAAAAAATAAAACATTTGCATTTTGACCATTTTTGGTTTCAATGTTGTTGTTTTCTTTTATTTTTCTACAGTTTTTGGTTTCTTTTTTTTTTTTTTTTTTTTTTTTTTTTTTTTTTTTTTTTTTTTTTTTTTTTTTTGCTTCTAGAATCTCTGCTTCTGCTCTGCATTTTTTTGCTTCTGACTTTTGGAACACTTTTCACGTGGGGGTGGGACTTAGAAGGTGGTGTTAGCCTTGAATTTCCATTGGTCACTGACAGCAGCTTTGAGTCCACCTCTGAGACAGAGCCACGCCCACCACATCTGCTTCACACAGCATTTTTAAACATGGCAGAACGCGGGGTTTGTAATTCACAGCAGCTGAACTGAATTTTGCCATTATAGTGTATACAAAGTTTATAATTAATTGCTAAATGGTCTATACATATTGGAGACACTCATGTTTCTTGAACACATCAGTGTTTTCTCTCCATCCAGTTCCCTAAAACCTTAAAAAGCTCACGTTGGTGAAGTGTGCTCAGTATTAACCGTCACGCTTAATGTAGGTATTATTTGAGCAGCGGATCAATCACAGCTGAGCTGTGACAGTGACATGTTTAGTGTGCAGAGTTATTAAACATCTTATCTGCTGGGCTATTTGTCCACTAAATATATTAGCCCATAAATATCCTTACAGCAGTGTCCTGTGGTCAGATAGTGACCGCTGATAAAGGACGAGAGGAAGACTAACACAAATCTACAACAGTTAGCTACCTTCAGTAATTATACACGAACATGATGAACCAAAGATCTCAGCGAGTCAATACACTGGACAGTGAGTGTACATAGTTTTTAAAGTCACAGCAGCACAACACACTAAAACTCCACATCAGAGTCACTGCTGTGCAGAGCTGATAATCCACCATGTCACTGTCACAGCTGAGCTGTGAATGATCCGCTGCTCAAATACTTACGTATTTAACGTATTTTACGTATTAGCGTGACGGTTAATACTGAGCACACTTCACTAACGTGAGCTTTTTAAAGTTTTAGGGAACTGGATGGAGAGAAAACACTGATGTGTTCAAGAAACATGAGTGTCTGCAATATCTACAGACCATTTAGCAATTAATTATAATCTTTGAATAAATTTTAATGGCAAAATTCAGTTCAGCTGCTGCTATGAATTACAAATCCTGCGTTTTGCCATGTTTGAAAAAGCTGTGTGTGAAGCAGATGTGGTGGGCGTGGCTCTGTCTCAGAGGCGGACTCAAAGCCGCTGTCAGTGACCAATGGAAATTCAAGGCTAACGCCGCCTTCTAAGTCCCATCCACACGTTAACAGTGTTCCAAAAGTCAGAAGCAAAAAAATGCTGAGCAGAAGTAGAAGAGATTTCAGAAGCAAAAAAACAAAAATAATGAAACAAAAAATTGTGGAAAAAAACAACAAAAACAATGAAACCAAAAATTGTGGGAAAAAAAAAAAAACAAAAAAAAACATTGAAACCAAAAATGGTCAAAATGCTTGCAGATTTATTTTTGCTATTGTGAAACTTTTGACACAAAAATCATTCCATAGATTAGACATGTTTGGAGACCAAATTGAGCTTGTTTACCCTGATAGCAACATTGTTGTGACCTCATATAGTATTTACTATTCACATGCAATTATGGCCCAGCACAGGACCTGATTTAAATTTTAAACTAGGTCTAATTGTTAAACGTGTTTAGATTTAATTTTTATGTTGCTTCTGTAAATATACATGCATACATACATACAGTACCTTGCAAAAGTATTTATCCCTGTTAGCTATTTACCTGTTCTGTTACATTACAACCTGTATTGAAATATTTTTTAAATCATAATTGTACAAACCGGATTCCAAAAAAGTTGGGACACTAAACAAATTGTGAATAAAAACTGAATGCAATGATGTGGAGGTGCCAACATCTAATATTTTATTCAGAATAGAACACAAATCACAGATCAAAAGTTTAAACTGAGAGAATGTATCATTTTAAGGGGAAAATATGTTTCAAAATATCATGGCATCAACAAATCCCAAAAAAGTTGGGACAAGGCAAGTAAGTAAGTGTCACATGATCTGTCAGTATAGACCTTTTCTGAATTTGACTTCTACATTTTACCCATCCGTGCAGTGAAAGACATACACACTAGCGGTGGGAAGCCCTATGCATGGCACCCGAGGAGCAGTTGGGTGCCTTGCTCAAGGATCATGACCTGCTGGGGGATCAAACCAGCAACCTTCCGGTCACAAGAGCAGATCCCTAACCACCAGGTCACAGCTGCTCCTGGTGCCTCTTCCCCAGGTAAGCGACACTAACATGACTGTCCACATGATGTAAAAGAAAATAGAATTAATCAGATCAGGCCACTTTCTTCCATTGCTCCATAGTCTATTTCTGATGATCATGTTGCCCTTGTAGGCACTTTCATTAGCAGAGAGGGATCTCCTGGTTCCTCTAACTGGTCTACAGCTACACAGTCCCATATGCAACAAACTCATACCAGTGTGTGTTCTGACACCTTTCTGTTACAGCCACTTTTTCAGCAGCTTGTGTGACAGTAACTCTTTTGTGAGATAACACCAGATGGGCTAGTCTTCCCTCCCCACACACTTCAGTGAGTCTTTACTGCCCCTGACCTTGTTGCTGGTTCACTAGATGTCCTTCTTTGAACCACGTTTGGTAGGTTTTAACGATGCATACTGGGAACACATCACAAGACCTGCTGTTTTTGGAGATGCTCTAACCCAGTTGTCTAGCCATCACAGTCTGGCCCTTGTCAAAGTCATTCCTGCTTCAAACACAAGAAGTGATTGTTCAGTTTCTGCCTAACATCTCCCCACTTGACAGGTCCCACTGTAATGAGATCATCAATGACATCACCTGTGGTTTTACAGTAGTGGCTGATTGGTGTATATATCTAGTATAAATAGAATTGTCATGTCTTGGACTTGAGCATGTTTTTGAGATTTGGGGTGCATGGACATAATTTTTTTTGGGGGTGGGGGAGGGGGTGGGGGATGGATGCAGGGGAGGTGCATGTCCCCTGCACTTTTTTAAAAGGCAGTTTTGGTCCCCTACAGTTTTTCTCTTAAAAACAATGTTACACTATATTAAATGGAGACGGGTCAAGCACTAGGACCAAGCGAAAAACAGCCACTCAAGCTGAAGCCTGTTTCCCTCTAGACCGCGCACAAGCTTATCGATTGGCTCTGCTGTTTCTTGCTAACGTGTGATTGGCTGCAATTGCGCTCTAGACACTAAGGTAAATGGGCTATAAGGTACATACTAATCTTAATCATTTTGATTTTGGCGGGATAGTGTTCATATTCTTAATCATCATTATGAGTAAAGGGCATGATTTGAATGATGTTCAAAAGGGCAAAAGATAACCAGGTGACTGCTAACTTTTTGGATTGTTCTAGAGCTGCTGTAAGCAAGGTGTACTGAGAATGAATTTCTTGTACATTGAGTGCCTTCCAACAGTATAACAGTGGTGTACATATGACGTCAAAGGGGGATAAAGACTCCGGTGAGTGTTACAGAGCAATTGACACACGACAATGGACCAGTTAACCTCTATAATGAACATTAGCTCAACAAAGAACATGTCAGTGATCACCACTAAGTGAACACTTTGAGTCAAGGGTGGTTATTACCACCATTAATTAGATGTTCATTATATCCTGATATGACTGTATATTCTGCAAAAGTTAAATGGTCAAAAATGGTTTCTTCTGCTTATAAAATTCATTTAAACATTTTATTCCATTGACATAAAGGTAATGGTATGTCCCAATTGCACATTAAACACTAGTTTTTGAGTATGTTGTATAAATTAGTGCATCTAAAAAATTTTTATATGGATCATTATCCTCAAATTATTATGATTTAATTCAAAAAGGTGAACCCGTTATTTTCATGACATATAATGTAATGTATTTCAAGCTTTTTGTTGTTTTAATGTTGATACTGTTTGAAATGAAATATTCTAATAATTTGAGATTGTGGATTTATGATAAACAGAAAAATAAAGATTTGAAATGTCACTTTACATGTAATACATCTGACAGTTTGCCTTTCTGATTGAAATTATGAATAATTCACTTTTTCATAATATCCAAATGCACTAGTGTGGGCAGCACAGTGGCTTGTTGATTAGCATGTTCACATTTGAGGCATTTAGCAGATGCTCTTATCCAAAGCGACTTACAGTTGGGGGTTAGGTACCTTGCTCAAGGGAACTTCAGTCATGATCTGCCTGGGGATTGAAACGGTGACCTTCAGGACCAAGACCAGATCCCTAACCACCAGTACACGGCTGCCCCTGTGCTGGGGTCTTGGGTTCAAGTCCCCATCTGGGTGGAGTTTCCATGTTCTCCCTGTGCTCCCCAGGTGGAGTTGGTGCTACCCCGATACAGTCGTCCAGGTTTAGATTGGCACGATTGGCAGCCTCTTCTTGCCAGTGTGCGACTGTGTAACATTCATTCATTCATAGTATGTGCTTGTCCATAATTTGGTCACACCCTTGATGTCTTTATTTAAATGGAATAAAAAAAAATGTTTTTAATGATAGTTTTATAAGCAGAGGTGTAAACTGTAATTGAGGAGCATTTTTAAGTGACACAGTTCTCTGCTAGTATGTTTACCTCATTCCTCCTCCCTCTGATCATTATCATCATCAGCATCAGCATTTCTTATGAAACACAGACTATTTTCAGTGAGGGAGCTTTTCAGAATGAGAACACTTTATTGCATATTTGCCATGGCAACAGCTGTACCACCAAGGACAGAACATTGTTTCACTGATCAAATATTAATGCAGCTTTTATTCCAAAAAAAAAAAAAAAGAAAACCGACCCCCCCCACCCTTTTTTATTTTTTAAAGCTCTGGCTGCCAGTAAATAAGCATTTGACCATGAATGACATGAGAGTGTGTAGTGAGATATGGTGACATGCTGTCATAATGATATAATTCATATTCATCGTTTCCAGTCTGATTGACTCGGGCATTTCTGTAAAACATCTCGCTCCGTTACTATGGCAACACCACGTTTTACTGGCTGCAGAGCTGTAATGTTATAGCATTCCATCACTACACACACACACACACACACAAACACACACACACACACACACACACACACTCAGAAACCCACAGCCATCCCCTGCATGCACACACACCCTCATACACAAAAGAAATGCAGACACAATTAGATAAACACACAAAGCTTGCAAACATCACATGAGGAAACCGTGCAAAATAATGGTGCACCAATTGTGAAGTTTGTGATCTTTGTAAATATTTACAGCCAAATTGACAGGAGAGCTTCAATTATAATGATTTGTATTTTCAAACAAAGACTAGATAGTCCAGTCTGGTCTTCTCTGTGCTTCTTTATGGATGTGAACAAAGCAGGACAGGAACACTGGTGCCTTTGAAATTTGGTGTTGGAGACTTTTGAGACAACCTTGGATACCAAAGATAAACAAATGGATCACTGAGCAAATCAAACCTCACCTTTCAGTGGGGGCAGCCATGGCCTGGTGGTTAGGGATCCAGCCTTATGACAGGAAGGTTGCCAGTTGGTGGTTAGGGACCAGTCTTGAGACCTGAATTTCACATCACTATTGTGAAATTTAGTAGTCAAAAAAGCTCCCCGGACAAAAAAACCTTGCATGTTTAGGGAGATATCTTCAGGCTCCTGTAGATGGTATTGCATGAGGATGATCAGATTATAAATACCTGCAGGGTGTTCAATAGGATTCATTCAAAAGCCAGAGTGTGAAGGAATTTGCAGGTGTACTGAAGCGTACATTCATACAGGTCTATCAGCAGTGGTAACAATCCCAGTCTACAGGACATTCTCCTCAGTACTGTGACCAAAAAATGAAACTGATGGACAAGGACCGCCGGCAGGTTTCAAGGCTTTTGATTGAAAATTGCTTCACTTCTAGACAAGAATAGCTTGAAAGTCAACGAAGGTGCTTCACAACCAGTTTCTGTAAGAACACTCAACAGAGAACTGTATACCATGAACATATGGAGCAGAGTGGAGCAAGAGGTCTTTGGCCTTGTATGCTGTCTGCCACTGTTCTGTGAATTTCTTGTAGACAGGGATTTTGGGGGATTTAGTGTAGTTTATTTGTTATTGCACAGCTTTTTAACACCCTCTGTTTCATCCATCAAGGCAAAAGGACCACCATAGAACCACCAAGTGTACCAGGCAGAGGAAAGATTAGATTCAACTTTGGTAATGTGATTGAACACAGCAGAAGTTGACCTCTGGATTGTGCAGTGAAACACACACACTAGTGAAAACACTAGGCTGTGAGAATATGTGTCTGAAGCAATGGGCAGCCCTATCCATGGTGCCCAGGGAGCAGTTGGGGCTTGGGTGCCTTGCTCAAGGGCACTTCAGTCATGACCTGCCCGGGGATCGAATCAGCAACCTTCCAGTCACAAGACCAGATCCCTAACCTCCAGGCCATGGCTGCCCAAGTGGTAGAAATTGGTGTTGCTGGAGGTGTTACAAGTTTAGGTTTAGCCCTCTAATCAAACATATCCAGCCAATGGTGGTCCTGTAACCACAAACTGAGTCCTGAAGAAGAATCAGAGCTCAAATCTTGTCCTGGAGGGCCAGTTTCCAATGCAGTTGGGTCATTTCCCTGCTCAGACACACCTACTAATCCTTGCTATTACCAGAAAAACTGAAGCAGGTGTTTTGAGAGGACATTGGCCATCCAGAACCGGATTAGAAGTATCTCAGGTTAGATGAGTAACACAAACTTTAGAAGCTAGAGAAACACTCCAGCAGTTCTAAACCTAATCTGTGTCTGCTACCCCTGCAACACATTAGTAGTGACCATTTACAACAATTTCAACATGTACTTTCTCTGTCCTGAGAAGAAAAATGCTGATTCAAAACACATTAGAAGTCATTGAGCAGTTGCTGAACTCTTGAGTAAACGTTTATGAGAAACACATGTTGTGGAACACTCAGATTCTTCAGTGAAAAGTTCACAGAACTCAGCAAGTCCAGGCTTCTCTTGTGAGCGAGTTTCAAGTCCTGGGGAAGTTTCAAGTCGAGTCAAGGTGCACCATTAAGGTCTTGTCATGTACTAGTGCAAACACACAGTGAGCACACATGCCTGGAGTAGTGGGCAGCCCTATCCACAGCACCCGAGGAGCAGTTGGGGGTTAGGTTCCTTGCTCAACGGCACTTCAGTCATGTGGGTTCAGTGGATCAAACCAGGAACATACTGGTCCTAAGGCTGGTTCCTGACTTTGAACCCAGAGTAGCATCCTAGGACTTGATATCAGAGGGGAAAAAATCCAAATACACTTATCCTAACATAGCCCACTCACTCTGTGTGATGTTATCAGTGTATGTTTCTGTGCTGTTAATAGAGTGACCAGAGTTTGATGATCTAGATTAGCGATGACCAGTCCTGGTCCTGGAGATTGACCATCCTTTAAAGTTCTAATCCATCACACCTCATATTCAGATTATCCAAAAAGCCTTTGTTAGATTAAGTTTGGAGTTGAATTCTGCACAACGCAAGACCTCTAGGACCAGAAATGAAAACCCCTGATCTAGATAAACTTCTGGAAGTGTTTCAATTAAAGAAATCATTTTTAAAGAAAATTATCCGACTGGTATTGTTATCAGCTTTCTCTAGTTTGTAGTACATTGGTCAGTAAGTGTAAACAGTGATGAAAAACTCAAGAAAGCCTGCTGTCTACCAGTGCAAAATTTGTTACTGCATATCTTTGGTGCTGTGGTCCCTTACCACTGATACATGGGCTAGAGGGGTCTAGATAATATGTGCAGTATCAGATGGTTTACAGTCAGTAACTGTAAACCGATGAAGTCTCAAATTAGTGTATAAACATCCATCAAATAAATTTGAGACATTACTCTTAATCCTTAATGGTACATTTGCTGCCCAGTTTATTCACACATGAAAATGTCTTTGGGTTAAATGGAGAAGTTGAACTGCAACTGATTCTTTAGTAGAAGTGACCTTGCACAGCCTCAGCACTGCCATAAATGTTATATTCTTCTGCTTGACCACAAGATGGCCACAAACTCTGGAGTACCAAGCCGACAAAGCAGCGCAGCTTTATAGCGACCAGATGGAGACACTGTGTGCCAACATTTTTTAGGCTTCAAAGTTTGATTAACTTTATTGATAGCACATTAGAAAATATTACAATGAACTGGTTTTGAGAGGCATTTATATCATATTACACATAAAACATGCTGAGAAATAATGTGTGAAGGGCTTAAAGGAAAAAAAACACGACTGGCCAATAATGTTGAGGAGAAAAAAAATAAAGGAAATCATCCAAAAGTTATATAACCCTGGATAACCAAGTTTTTTCAAGTTCGCCTCAACAGGGAACAAATTAAAGCACATTAAAGCAAAATTTAAATTTTAAACCACATTTAATGCATAGTTTCCATTTATTTTCTACATTTACCACAATGAAAAAACAAACAGTATTTAATGTGCCATAACTTTTGTGCAGGCCACATTTTACACTTTATTTTTTTCAAAAATGAGTGAATTAAGATCTGCAGAAGTTTGTTCTCTATAGAAGATGGCTCCAATTATTTTCACTTGGACTGAGGGTACCCAAACTTTTGCATTTCACTGTATGTATGTAGTTATATTTTATATGCTTCTTCAAATATGTAATTGTCAGTAAAATCTGTAAATCATTCATTTGTTTCCAAACATCTCTTACTGCACAGCTATAGCACTGACACCAGAGGGTTCTCCTAATCATTCATTCATTCATTATTCATTCATTATCACACCCGCTTAATCCTTATTAGGGTCGCGGTTAGTCCCCTACCCCCTCACTGGGCGCAGGGCAGGGCAGTACACTATTCAACTAAGCCCAGGACAGGGCGCCAGTCCATCGCTGGGTGACACACACACACACCACTAGAATTGAGAGAAGCAGATAATGCTCAGAGTTATCCCTGCTGTGCCATACTCAGTCCACAACAGTTCACAGAGTGAGGTCACAGCATTTACACATTAATGTAGCTTAAGTGTTTTGCTACCTCACAACCTGGAATTAAAATAGATTATTTGAGGGTTTGCATCATTTCATTTACGGAACATGCCTACAATTTTGAACATTTTATTTTCAAACACCAAACGGTGTGTGTGTGTGTATCACAAAAGTGAGTACACCCCTCACATTTCTGCAGATATTTAAGTATATCTTTTCATGGGACAACACTGACAAAATTACACTTTGAAAATGAAATGTTTCTGAAAATGAAAAGTAGTCTGTGTGCAGCTTATATAACAGTGTAAATTTATTCTTCCCTCAAAATAACTCAATATACAGCCATTAATGACTAAACCACCAGCAACAAAAGTGAGTACACCCCTTAGTGAAAGTTCCTGAAGTGTCAATATTTTGTGTGGCCACCATTATTTTCCAGAACTGCCTTAACTCTCCTGGGCATGGAGTTTACCAGAGCTTCACAGGTTGCCATTGGAATGCTTTTCCACTCCTCCATGATGACATCACGGAGCTGGCGGATATTCGAGACTTTGCGCTCCTCCACCTTCCGCTTGAGGATGCCCCAAAGATGTTCTGTTGGGTTTAAGGTCTGGGGACATGCTTGGCCAGTCCATCACCTTTACCCTCAGCCTCTTCAATAAAGCAGTGGTCGTCTTAGAGGTGTGTTTGGGGTCATTATCATGCTGGAACACTGCCCTATGACCCAGTTTCCGAAGGGAGGGGATCAAGCTCTGCTTCATTATTTCACAGTACATATTAGAGTTCATGTGTCCCTCAATGAAATGTAACTCCCCAACACCTGCTGCACTCATGCAGCCCCAGACTGTGGCATTCCCACCACCATGCTTGACTCTAGGCATGACACACTTCTCTTTGTACTCCTCACCTGATTGCTGCCACACATGCTTGAGACCGTCTAAACCAAACAAATTGATCTTCATCATAGAACATGGTTCCAGTAATCCATGTCCTTTGTTGACATGTCTTCAGCAAACTGTTTGTTGGCTTTCTTGTGTACAGACTTCAGAAGAGGCTTCCTTCTGGTGTGACAGCCATGTAATTTGATGTAGTGTGCGGCGTATGGTCTGAGCTCTGTCAGGCTGAAACCCCCACCTCTTCAATCTCTGCAGCAATGCTGACAGCACTCCTACGTCTATATTTCAAAGACAGCATTTGGATGTGACGCTGAGTATGTGCAATCAGCTTCTTTGGACGACCAACGCAAGGTCTGTTCTGAGTGGACTCTGCTCTTTTAAAACGCTGGATGATCTTGTCCACTGTGCTGCAGCTCAGTTTCAGGCTGTTGGCAATCTTCTTGTAGCCTTGGACATTTTCATGTAGCGCAACAATTTGTCTTTTAAGATCCTCAGAGAGTTCTTTGCCATGAGGTGCCATGTTGGAAGTTTCAGTGACCACTATTAAAGAGTGTGAGAGCTGTACTACACAATTGAAAACAACTGCTCCTAATGCACATCTGAGACCTAATAGCATTAATGAGTCACATGACATTTTGGAGGGAAAATTACAAGCAGTGCTCAATTTGGACATTTAGGGGTGTAGTCTCTCAGGGGTGTACTCACTTTTGTTGGACATTAATGGCTGTATATTGAGTTATTTTGAGGGAAGAATACATTTACACTGTTATATAAGCTGCACACAGACTTCTTTTCATTGTGTCAAAATGTCATTTTGTCAGTATTGTCCCATGAAAAGATATACTTAAATATCTGCAGAAATGTGAGGGGTGTACTCACTTTTGTGATACACGGTATATATATAAATAATCATTACACTTCATCAACTTCGATTGTTTTCTGCAGATGCATCACATTCAAAACATGTAAATACAGGTTGTAATGTAATAAAATAGGTAAAAAGCCAAAATACTTTCGAAAGGCACTGTATATATGCCACAGAAGCTAGTGGGCAGTTGATTAATTCAGTCAGTAAACTTATACAAAGTGTCATTCAAACAGTATCTGTAAGTACAGTGAGGAAA
>BRDA01007129.1:10416-24475 GCA_036984385.1 Crenuchus spilurus
TGAGTGCAGATGGAGGTGAGTGCAGGTGGAGGTGATGGTCAGGTGGAGGTGAGTGCAGGTGGAGGTGATGGTAAGGTGGAGGTGAGTGCATGTAAAGGTGATGGTCAGGTGGAGGTGAGTGCAGGTGGAGGTGATGGTCAGGGGGAGCTGAGTGCAGGTGGAGGTGATGGTCAGGGGGAGCTGAGTGCAGGTGGAGGTGATGGTCAGGTGGAGGTGATGGTCAGGTGGACTACTAGTCAGCCTGCACCACTGATCAGCTTGAATAAAAGCAGCTGTGATGTAGACACAGTGTATCAGAAACATGTTGAGTATAAAACTGAGGGATATGAACTCCTGCACTGTGTCAGACTCTGTGTATCATTAATAAAGTCACATGACATTTGATCAATACTACAATTACAACACACTGTACTACAGCCCCTTCATTAACCAGGTCAGCATCATTCACACACATACTGACAGAAATAAATACCCATAAGGCCTCTGTTAAGTCAAACACTTAGAACATTTAACAGTGTCATTAAGACACTAATACTGACTAATATTCAGACTTCATTGAGTCTGGGGGCCTGTAAGCGTTTTGGAAATGTTTGACATGAGCCAGGAAAAACAAACTGTTTTATTCTCTCTCTCTCTCTCTCTCTCTCTCTCTCTCTCTCTCTCTGTAATTTAAACTGCTTTACACTGAGGTAACTAAAAGAAAAACAACAACAAAAATAAATTAAAGAATTTAAAAGAAGATAAAACAATGAAAATAAAAACAATTAAAGACGCAAAGTACAATACAAGTACATTACAGTGATTGTGCTGCCTAAACAATCTCCAGGTGATTACTCTGGCATTGTTAGGTGGTTACTTTAAAATTGCTATGGTCTCATAAATGGTTGTTAATGTGATGTTTGAAAGTTGCTATGGTCTCGTAAGTGGTTGCTAATGTGTTGCTTGAAGGTTGCTATGGTATCTTAAGTCGTTGCTAAGGTGTTGCTTGAAGGTTACTATGATGTCTTAATGTTGCTAAGAAGTTGCTTGAAGGTTGCTATGGTCTGCTGAGAGGTTGCTAATATGTTGCTTGAAGGTTGCTATGACCTCCTGACTGGTTGCTAATGTGTTGCTTGAAGGTTGCTATGGTCTCCTGAGTGGTTGATAAAGTGTTGCATGAAGGTTGCTATGGTCTCCTGACTGGTTGCTAATGTGTTGCTTGAAGGTTGCTATGGTCTCCTGAGTGGTTGATAAAGTGTTGCATGAAGGTTGCTATGACCTCCTGACTGGTTGCTAATGTGTTGCTTGAAGGTTGCTATGGTCTGCTGAGAGGTTGCTAATATGTTGCTTGAAGGTTGCTATGGCCTCCTGACTGGTTGATAAAGTGTTGCATGAAGGTTGCTATGGTCTCCTGACTGGTTGATAAAGTGTTGCATGAAGGTTGCTATGGTCTCCTGACTGGTTGCTAATGTGTTGCTTGAAGGTTGCAAGTGGTTGCTATGGTGTTGCTAGGTAATTACTACAGTGCCCCACATGACACAGAACTTGCATGTTAATAATGCACTTTTATGATGATATAAGTGGGGATAGAACATTTTACAGTTGCTAACAGATCTCAATAGTCACCTAAATAGCCCAGAATGTTCTGTAAAAATACATCACCAAAACTTATCTGAAATCACTCAAATAAGTCATACTGTGACCTAAACCACATCCACTAGTATGTGGCACCTTTATTAACATCTGGATGAGCTTTGTTGTCGTGTTGACTATTTAGTTGATTATTGAGTTCTCCACGACCACGATTGGGCACTTGTTCTTTCATTTAAATTCTACTAATCACCGGGCTGGATATAAAAAAAAACCTACTTTAGGATCTTTAAGGGGATGGACGTGTCTTTAATGGCCACGATGACTCCACCATGGTCCAGATACAGGATATGGTGTTCCTCTTCAAACACCTGAAACAGTATTACACAACATTAAATCTTCTGCTTCCAACACTGCACCGAATCACACTCTGATATTTATAAACATTTCATAGATGTCAATACAGTGGTGCTTAACATTTTGTAAACCCTTTGGAATGTTCTATATTTTTGCATAAACATGACCTAAAACATCATCAGACCCACCTTCTCTTGAGGTTCAGTTGATGGACAGATGTCCTGACATTTTCTTTAGAATTATCTGATATTATTCACAATTCATTGTTCCATCAATGACAAGCTGTCCTGGCCAAGATGCATCAAAACAGACCCAAACCTGATACCACCACCACCATGTTTCACAGATGAGATAAGGTTCTTATGCTGAATGCAGTGTTTTCCTTTCTCCAAGCATAACACTTTTCATTTAAACCAAAAAGTTCTGTTTTGGTCTCATCTGTCCACAAAACATTCTTCTAATAGTCTTCTGGCTTGTTCACGTGATCTTTAGCAAACTGCAGACGAGCAGCAATGTTCTTTTTGGAGAGCAGTGACTTTCTCCTTACAACCCTGCCATGCACACCATTGTGGTTCAGTGTTCTCCTGATGGTGGACTCATGAACATTAACATTAGCCAATGTGAGAGAGGCCTTCAGTTTTTTAGAAGTTACTCTGGGGTCCTTTGTGACCTCGCTGTCTATTACACCCCTTGCTCTTGGAGTGATCTTTGTTGGTCGACACTCCTGAGGAGGTAACAATAGTCTTGAATTTCCTTCATTTGTACAGAATCTGTCTGACTGTGGATTGGTGGAGTCCAAACTCTTTAGAGATGGTTTTGTAACCTTTTCCAGCCTGATGAGCATCAACAGCTCTTTTTCTGAGCTCCTCACAAATCTCCTTTGTTCATGTCATGATACACTTCTACAAACATGTGAAGTGCAGACTTTGATAGATCTCTGTTTTTTAAATAAAATGGTGCCCACTCACACCTGATTGTGTCCTATTGATTGAAAACAGTTGAAAACTAACCTAAAGCTAATCCTAGAGGTTCACATACTTTTGCCTCTCACAAATATGTCATATTGGATCATTTGTGTCTCATTTGTTTAACTGGGTTCTCTTTATGTGTAAAAATCTGATATTTATGTAATATGTACGCAGAAATATAGAAAATTCTAATGGGTTCACAATTTCTGAGCATTCTACGTAAAAACTCATTTAACTCTGCAGATATTATGTGAATTAAGAGTAGTAAATAAACTTTTTCTCAGGTATGTTAGTCTCAGGTGAGTAAACTGCTCCCTGGCCCAGGTATCAGTTTCTCAGGTGTATTAACTTATCTTACCTGTCTCAGTGTGTGAAGTGGGTTAACCTCTCTCAGGCATGTTAAACTGTCTCACATCTGTCAGGTGTGTTAACCTGTCTCACCTCTCTCAGTGTCTCAGGTATGTTAACCTGTCTCACATGTCTCAGGTGTGTTAACCTGTCTCACCTCTCTCAGTATCTCAGGTATGTTAAACTGTCTCACCTCTCTGAGTGTCTCAGGTATGTTAACCTGTCTCACATGTCTCAGGTGTGTTAACCTGTCTCACCTGTCTCAGGTGTGTTAGCCTGGCTCACCTCTCTCAGTGTCTCAGGTATGTTAAACTGTCTCACATGTCTCGGTGTCTCACATGTTTTAATCTGTCTCACATGTCTCAGGTGTGTTAACCTGTCTCACATGTCTCAGGTGTGTTAACCTGTCTCACAATGTCTCAGGTGTGTTAACCTGTCTCACATGTCTCACGTGTGTTAACCTGTCTCACATGTCTCATGTGTGTTAATCTGTCTCACCTCTCTCAGTATCTCAGGTGTGTTAACCTGTCTCACATGTCTTCAGGTGTGTTAATCTGTCTCACCTCTCTCAGTATCTCAGGTATGTTAAACTGTCTCACCTCTCTGAGTGTCTCAGGTATGTTAACCTGTCTCACATGTCTCGGTGTCTCACATGTTTTAATCTGTCTCACATGTCTCAGGTGTGTTAACCTGTCTCACATGTCTCAGGTGTGTTAACCTGTCTCACATGTCTCACGTGTGTTAACCTGTCTCACATGTCTCAGGTGTGTTAATCTGTCTCACCTCTCTCAGTATCTCAGGTATGTTAAACTGTCTCACCTCTCTGAGTGTCTCAGGTATGTTAACCTGTCTCACATGTCTCAGGTGTGTTAACCTGTCTCACCTGTCTCAGGTGTGTTAGCCTGGCTCACCTCTCTCAGTGTCTCAGGTATGTTAAACTGTCTCACATGTCTTGGTGTCTCACGTGTTTTAACCTGTCTCACATGTCTCAGGTGTGTTAACCTGTCTCACATGTCTCAGGTGTGTTAACCTGTCTCACAATGTCTCAGGTGTGTTAACCTGTCTCACATGTCTCACGTGTGTTAACCTGTCTCACATGTCTCATGTGTGTTAATCTGTCTCACCTCTCTCAGTATCTCAGGTGTGTTAACCTGTCTCACATGTCTTCAGGTGTGTTAACCTGTCTCACCTGTCTCAGTCTCTCAGGTGTATTAACCTGTCTCACATCTGTCAGGTGTGTTAATCTGTCTCACATCTGTCAGGTGTGTTAATCTGTCTCACCTGTCTCAGGTGTGTTAACCTGTCTCAAGTGTATCAGTGTCTCAGGTGTGTTAAACTGTCTCACCTCTCTCAGTGTATCAGGTGTGTTAACCTGTCTCACATGTTTCAGGTGTGTTAACTTGTCTCACCTGTCTCAGTCTCTCAGGTGTGTTAATCTGTCTCACATCTGTCAGGTGTGTTAATCTGTCTCAGGTGTGTTAACCTGTCTCAAGTGTATCAGTGTCTCAGGTGTGTTAAACTGTCTCACCTCTCTCAGTGTATCAGGTGTGTTAACCTGTCTCACATGCCTCAAGTGTGATAACCTGTCTCACCTGTCTCAGATGTGTTAGCCTGGCTCACCGCTCTCAGTGTCACAGGTATGTTAACCTGTCTCATTTGTCTCAGTGTTTCAGGTGTGTTAACCTGTCTCACCTGTCTCCATGTTCTCCCGCAGTCTGAGGTGATGTACATCTCTTCTTTATACTCTACCAACTGAGAACCAAGATTACCTGAATGATAGGAGAGAGAAGAGAGACAGAAAAAAGAAACATACAGAGACGAATAGAGAGACTTGAAAGAGGTCAAGTCTGGCAGTCCCTCAGAATCTGACAATCAAATGTACTGTCTCTATCACACACACACACACACACACACACACACACACACACACACACACACACACACACACACACACACAAACACACACACACACACGCAGTGGTATGAATAGGATGTTTTGGACCTTTAGAACTTTTTGGCTGAGAGAACACTGCAGTATTGTGTGTGTGTGAGAGCTCTCTACAGCAATAAAACACACACACACACACACACACACACACACACACACACACACACACACACACACACACACACACTTCCTGTTCCATTCTTCTCGTTCACACGGAATCCTTCCATGAGCTCAGCTTAGAAAAGAAAAGTGCTGCTCAGAGAAAAGGTCTGAGTGAACAATGTAAAAGTGTACTTCATCCTTCACCGTAACAAACATCAGACGTAAACAACATTTAAACAACAAAAACAACACCAACTACCCCATCCAATGTCCTCTTCCACTGCAACCCTTAAGCTCTGGTGTGATCCGTATGACTTATTGCTGATGAAAGTCTCAGATGGTGATAATATGTGACTGTAAGTGTAAGTAAATGACTGTTCAGAGCATTTCATGCTTCCATCTACTGACAAGCTTTATGGAGATGCCCAGCAGCTGCCCACAATGTCAACACTGCTACTGACCATCATATTACTGTGACTGAGTGACCACACAACTATCCAGACCTGAGAATGAATGACCAGATGAAGGGCACCATCACAGCATCCTGGGCTGCAATAACATCTCAGCAGTGTCACAAGATGATGCGTCCATGTCAGACTTACACTGATGCAGCAATTCATGGTAAAAGGCCCCCCCCCATATTTAGTGTATAACTTATACCAGGACTGACACTCCGGGGCTTCATTTGTGGATGGGGGCCCCACCTAAATGTTCGCTGCACACCCCCGCACAGCCCTCCCTCAACCCCCGTTCGTAAAAAATATTACCTGCACCCATGATGAGCCCGGGGGCGGAGTCTTTAGTGTGAACGGTTCCAGATACATATGGATTATCAGCCCATCTCAGGTGGAGGTGAAGGTGACAGTCTGGCTATGGAGGGAGAAAGAGAGAGACGGAGAGAGATACAGAGAGAGAGGGAGAAAAAAGGGAGTGATAGAGAGAGAGGGATAGATAAAGAAAGGGAGTGATAGAGAGAGAGAGAAAAGGAGAGAGACAGACAAAAAGAAAAGGCAAAGAGAGAGAGAGGGAGAGATAAAGAGAGAGATTACTTCATTTGAACATGACCAACCTGTCTTTGTCTTTTTGTTAATGTCTCTACATATAAGACTGAAATATGTAAATGTCCACAGTTCTGATTGGCTGGCCTTTGTGTAGAGATTAACTTGTGTCGCTTATTTTTACATTTTAAAAGTCTTTTTATAGGTTTTAGTTTCTTATTTATGATAAAACATTAGAAACCAATCAAATGTACCATTTTAATGAGCTGCTTTTTAGTCAATACTGAGAGCAGCACCTGCTATCTCTGTACTACCCACAATGCCTTTCAGCATTAGATGAGTCAAACTGCAGGCTGTGAGGGGTCGCTGGGTTTGTATGTATGTGGACAGACAGGACGCCCACACACAGCCTGAAGAGTGCAGCACTAACACACATCAACTAACTGAACACTGTCTCATAAATACCTTCAACCTTCAGGAACCACACATCCGGTTCTAGATATCACAGCATAAAAATTAAGTCATGTAAACCATCACCATGCATCAGTTGATACATAAAGATCTTATTTACATGTCTGAAGGGGTGAGATGCCCGGCAACGAAGCCACACAATGCAGCCAACACTGCCCCCAAATCAACAAAAACAAGCTCACAGATGACTTTTGTTGTAAGTAGTTGTAAATCAGCTTCATTTGAACATCAAATGTTCACATTTTCAGCCTGTTATCACACTTTAAATCTTTAAAATATGCAAGTTTGTGTTTTTATTGTCATTTTTAAACCTGATTTGATGATTTTTCTCAAAGTGACAGTTTGATCAAGTATTACCAAAACAGTTAACATCAGCCAAAAGTCAAGTGGTCATACTCATTGGACAGTGTTTATTTTGGGTTTATATTATCCAGCTTTATTAAGAAAGATTAAGGTTGTAAAAGTGAATTTGGCCGAAAAACATCAGCTGCCTGAAAAAGCTGAACAGCTGAAAGAGGAAAAGAAATGTGAAAGCAGGAAACTGGGTGGAGCTTTCTACCTGCTTGCAGTTGACAGATTTGCCGTTCATGTCAGTGGTGGGAGGAGCCAGAAGTTCCCAGTCCCGCCCTTTATTGTAAGTGATGAGAGTTGTCACCTTGCCATCCACTTTCTGATTGGCTAAGAATACGCCCTTAATCCCACGGACCTATGAATGAGAAAATAGAGGGTTGTGTTATCTCCAGTCTGACAAAAGATAGATGGATGGATGGCTGATAAACAGACGAAACAGACAAATGGACAGATGGATGATTAACAGATAAAACAGGCATATAGATGATAGATGGATGGATTGATGGACAGATAAGACAGACAGATAGAAGGATGATAGATGAGACATATATACAGATGGCTAGATGTATGGATGGACAGACGACACAGACAGATTGATAAAGAGATGGGTCATAGATGAGACAGACAGATGAATAGGTAGGTAGGTAGGTAGATAGATAGATAGACAGACAGACAGACAGACAGACAGATAGATAGATAGACTACGTTAGACTCAAATCACCTTCACACACCCTGTAATTGTTTAAGCTTAGTTTATCTTCTACTCTTTGCTTTTATTTAATTTTGTTATTCTTATTTTTGTATTTTTATTTTCATGTATCATTTTATTTGATTTTATTTCTATCACTGTTTTATTTATGTTTATTACTTTCTATTTAAGTTCAATATTTTCTTCTTATTATTTTTTTTATTTTTACCCATCATTTTATTTTATCTCAATTCCTTTACTGTTTTTATTTATCGTCTTTTATTACATTATTTCATTTTAGTATTGTTATTTTTTTCATAGTCAGTTTCTCTCAAATTTATTGCTGATATATACTTAAATTTTTGTGTTCTCTCATTACCTGTTTTTTTTCCTCAATCATTTTTATTTACTGTTTTTATTTATTGACTTTTCATACTTTTTATTTAGTTCTAGTACTCTCTTATTTTTATCTTTTATCAATAATTTTATTTGATCTCAATTCAATTATATTTCATTTTAGTATTCTCTTACTACCTGTATTTTTTTTGCCCTCAATCATTTTATTCTATTTTATCTCGATTCCTTTACTGTTTTTATTTATTTTTTACTTTTTTACTTTTATTTAGTTCTAGTATTTATTTTAAAAACTTTTTATATTTTAAAATTTTGTTTAAACAGTTTTTAAAAACTGTTCAAAAATTTAGTTTGTCTATATAATTTTATGCTAAAATCATATTAACTTGATTATCTTGATTTTAATATAATTTTTATTACTTTAACCTAATTTTCCCAGATTAACTTGAATAAATTCAATTTGAATGTCTTTTTCAGTCCCTTTAAGCTGTAAATGTTGGTCTGCATTAAAAACGAGGATTTCCATCAATGTAATTTAAAGTGACTAAAGGTTGATTGATTGATGGACTGATCGATTAAATGTAAAAAAGGTTAAAGACTGTACATAAATTAAGTTAACCTTGATTTTAAGAGTGCATGCCTGAAAATCCCCCCACAAGCTTCCAACAGATTCCTGTTTCTCTTCCATTTACAGTCTCATTCCTCTGCCTCAACCTCAGATTAAGAGTGCAGTCGACAGCCAGACGTTAAACATTTAAATTATATTCACCATCTCAGACCATACAGACACAAATCTACTGAAACAGACCCGCTATAAAGTCTAGATTTTCATAGAATTGCATCAACAAAGCTGAGCGTGTGAACACACACACACACACACACACATACACACACAGTCGGATCACTAGAGTTATAACAGATTCCAAAATACTGTATCTCTATTGAATGAATGAATCCTTTATTGCCCGTCAATAGCCGGGGCCAAGAGGCCATGCTCTTTCCTGGTGGGTAGATGGCGTGTTCTCCCCATCATTACCTAGTAATATCTGCTGGCTCAGGTGTCTGCTCGCTGATGTATCAGAATTAGGCATCCTGAGCTTTCCTCCATCCAGAAACAATGTATCATCAGCAGCTGTAAAAGAGTTGGTGGCTGACATCGCATGTATCAGAGGAGGCCTGTGCTCATCTCCCCCCTCCTAGAGTCAGGGACATTACAAGTGACTGGGAGAGTCCTGGGTGGGTCAACTGGCTACAACTAAATTGCAGGGAAAATTTAGTCAAAAAAGAAAAGAAAAGAAGAGCGGGTGGGATGTATCATCCAGTATCCTCAGGGTAAGATTGATTGCATGCTGCTGTGAAAGTTTAGAAAAACTTTTAACATTAACTCCACTCATTTCTTTCTCAATTCAATCACTGTGTCTATGTTATGAACAGGTAGACTCTGCCCCCCAGCACTGGATGGCACCACACTTTGTGTAAAAGCAGCACATAATAGAATCAATATTGTTGGAGCTACATTAAAACAAAGCATTTCCTTAAAAAGTTAAGCCGCTGCTGTGCTTTAGTGTAGCCACTGTGTCCATGTTTAATAGTCCCCAAACACTTCTCCTCAATGGCTGCACCTCATAAAAGAACAGGTCATACAGAGGCCTTTTCACTAAAATCTATCACCATTTCTTTTGTTTTTGTAATGTTTTTTGTTTCAAATGACTGAATTCTACACATCTACAATCATAAAAATTTACCTCAGTCCATATAGTCCAACTCATTATTTGTTAAAAAGCAAACCACAGCAGCAACATCTGCAAACTTAATCAGGGAACAGTTGTTATGGTGGATAACACAATAGCTAGTATATAAAATAATTAATAACAGTGATAACATACATCCCTGCCACACAGCCATAATTGTTATTACAGTATAACTGCTGACTGTCTTTGACCTGCCTGCACATACTATTGCCATTTGAAAATTCAGAATCCACTGTACCAGAGACAGATTTACCCCCAGTCCTATCATCTTCTCCACCAAAACACATGCCTGAGTATTGGTAAAAGCGATAAAAAAATCTGAAAATGGGCAGGACCTAAAACTCGTTTAACTTGTAACAGCTTCATTAACCTCCACTTTCATGCCAACAGCGAGATGCCCACCAAGGAAGTCACACAATGGAGCCAACACTGCCTGCAAGTGGACAAAAACATAAGCTCACAGCTGCTTTTGTTGGAAGTAGTTGTATATTAGCTTCATTTACCATAATATGTTCATATTTACAGGCTGTGTTCACATTTTATATCTTTAACATGAGCAAGTTTCTGTCATTTTTACATCAGATTTGATGTGTTTCACTGGAGTTGTCATTTCCCTCTGGCATCAATGGCCCGTGGGGCACTACTGTTATGCTGTTGGGAGGCACTGAATGTATGAGAAGTCCATTAACAGTACACCTTCACTACAGTCGCTCTACAACGTCCCACAAAGTTAGTGGTTTCTGAGATGTTACCTCCAACCATGCTTCACACAGTGCCCTATTATCATGGACATCAGTCAAATTACGTCCTTTGTCCATGACAATGGTTTGATACTCTACTACAACTGAGTGGTGTGCTCACTTATTTATACATGCAGCAAACCCTTTCTGTCTATCCATTCATCCATCCATCCATCTCTTTAATTCAGTTCTTTTTCAGATCGGGTTCTTCAGTATTTGTGATATTTGGTGCCAGTTGAATGTTCTTGAAGTCACGTTAAGGTCTGTGCTGTGTGTAGAAGCTCAAACCCACTCAAACGCTGCAGGCTTATCGGCCTCACTGCACACACACACACACACACACACACACACACACACACACACAGAAAACACTACTCCAGTGGCCATGAACCATCAACACAAACATGACAAAATCGATTTCACACACACATAAATACAAACTCTGCCCCCACCCCACACACACACATAGCTGCCTGACAGAAACAGTTGCCCACACACACACACACACACACACACACACACACACACATACACATTACTGAGGGCCTTTCTGTAAGATCTTTATGTTGAAACTCCAAAATGACAAAATGACTGCAAGTCTTCAGGTGTCACGCAAAAGATGACGTAAATACCCAACAAACCTCAGACTGTTAGTACAGAAGCTAAAAGCAGAGCTACTTACACTTTCTAACCCAAACTGGGACCCAGTCAGAAAACCATTACTACCCCCAGGCCAATCTACATGTTCTTATAAACCAGAGCGTTCTATGGTGGAGAGTTTTATAAAGCTCCACTTCACAGGACTGTACTAGTGTTTCAGAGACAGAGGCATCGACGCGTAAAGAGAAACAAACCCACATTCCTGCTGTTCATCAATGGCTTAGAATATCTTAGCGCTCTGTGATCTAGCTCTTATGTACAGTACACTTGATCCTGATGTTTTGTGGAGAAGGTTCTATGTTTTTGAGTTATTTTTTGCATTCTTGTGAGAGATTTTCAAAAACCATCACTAGTGCGGACAATTCTTAATATTTATGAAGGTCTCACAGATTGTCTAGGAAAAAAGAACTACCTCCACTAGTATCTAAAGGACAGAAGGTGGAGAAGGTCGACTCAATTCCCAAGGACAAGCATCATTAAGTCCTTTTTGTTTGGAGGACAATGCAGTGGCTCATCAGTGGCTTTTCTTTGGTGGAAAGCTTAAAAAAACTGAAGTGACCAGAAACTGTATGCTCCACTTTGGTGGAAAGTGTACCTGAGAGACAGAGTCTAGAACAGGTCCAGCATGTTTAGTCTGGAGTCTAGTATGTTTGAGGTGGAGTCATTGTCTGTGTTTTTGTGTGTCAAAAACTTTGCCAATAACTGATGGTATTTCTCTGTCATGGCAATATCTAGTACCCAGTCTCTGGTTTTTCCTGGGGGTCACAGACTTTCATGACCTTTCTGTCTCATATTTGTGTTTGTGCTGGCCATGTGGGCTGTGCCTGTCAACCTGTAAGTGTCAAAGTTAACCCTTCATGACATTTCACCCGTTAAAGAACAGGATATCGTTTTACACATGAACATTATTCCCCTACATCTAGAGTATCTGCCTCATTAGAAGAACATCATGGTAACAGAACGTAACCTTCTTCTAAACAAGGTTATTGTATATTTTTGCAGTTAAATGTATAAATGTGGGTGTTTGCTTGCTGTACTGTAAGCTGTGCTCTCATTCATGTACTAAAGTGGTAACAAAGTATTAACCTTGAACACTGAATAGTGAACCTTGAATATTAGTGTTCTTCTGAGCATTTCAATTTGTACAGAACATATAAGCTTTTAAATTACATCCCAGGCCTACTTTTGTACTGTAGTGTATATTTCAGATGAGAGCTGCTGACCTCCAGCACATCGATGAGCACATTTTCCTCAGGCTGTTTGGTGCTGCGGACGTTTTCCAGAACGATGGAGTAGTAAACACCCTGAGGATCTGACTCATACAGGTTATATGTGTCTGTCTGGTACCACTCCTGCAGAGCCAGAAGAACCTGGTTTTCATCTGTACTCACCACCTGCACATCCTGCAGAGAGAGAGAGAGAGAGAGAGAGAGAATATATATTATGGCAATAAAGACAAGGCACGGCAAGGCAAGACTCAACATTTAAAAGCCTAACAGTTCTGGTGCAGTTCAGTATCAGAGTGAAGTCTGGGAACCCAGAGAACTGGTGAAACCTTGTACTGAACCTGCAACCTTCTGGTAGTTGGTTAACCTCTACTACCACCACCCTGAATTATTAAGATTCCAGCTAGAATAATATGCAAATCTAGACTCCAAACTCTACATCAGGGGTGCACAATACGTCGATCGTGATCTACCGGTTGATCGCAAAGGTAGTGTGTGTAGATCACATGGCATTTAAAAAAATAGACGTCAGCCTATCATCCGTCCTCGCTATAAAACTTGTCACTTGATTACATACATTGACATACAGGGAGACTGGTCGAGCATTAGGACCCAGCGGGATTCCAAGCCGCTCAATCTGAAAATCCTGTTTCACTTTAGACCGCCCACAAGCTCATTCGATTGGCTCTGCCTTGCTAACGTGTCATTGGCCGTCTTTGAAACAGCATCTGGACTTGTAAACGGTGTTTTTCAAGTTGGCCAACAGTCCGTGTTCACCTGTCACTGTAAGTTCTTAACATGTATGTTTGTTCTGCCTGTGTAAGAAACCTAAAACTGTCCATTTCCATACGGAGTGGAGGACTTTTTTTACTGTCATTTTTGAAGTGTTTGCCTTTTCACACATGAAAATCATTAAGTCCAAGTATGGTTCCACTATGACTGATGATCATTTGGAGGTTTGCTTGAGGCTGGTTATCAGCAACTACTGTCCAGACTATGCATCCCTGACTGATTCCATTCAGTGCAAGTCATCAGAGTAAATTAGGGTAATGACAAAACATGTACACAGTTGTATTGTGTAATATGGGTTAATGTCGTTATTCAAGGTACACCAGCATACATTGTACACATAAATTGTCAGTATATTTATAAATAAATATATGTCTTGCATTTTTATAGTAGGTAGATAATTTTGACTTAGTCATTAGATAAGTAGCTCGCAGGCTGAAAAAGTGTGTACACCCCTGATCTACATTATACCAATAACACCATACTGTACCAACAAGAGTCCTTGTACTAGACTCCTAACTCTACATTATACCAATAACACCACACTGTACCAATAAGAGTCCTTGTACTAGACTCCTAACTCTACATTATACCAATAACACCACACTGTACCAATAAGAGTCCTTGTACTAGACTCCGAACTTTACATTATACCAATAACACCACACTGTACCAATAAGAGTCCTTGTACTAGACTCCTAACTCTACATTATACCAATAACACCACACTGTACCAATA
>BRDA01007133.1:2126-15850 GCA_036984385.1 Crenuchus spilurus
ACCTGCTGTGAAGCCTTTATAATCTTAATGCTGTTTATATATGTCTTATAACTTTAATACTATTCATATACTGTTCCATAGGAACTTTACTGCCTCCTGATTCATGTACGACAATCTATCTGAATGATTGAGTTCATTAAATGAACATTATAGAGCATCATAAACCATTATAGAGCATTAGTGAATGCCTTTTTACTTTAAAAGTAAATACTGAACCTACATTATAATCATGATAATTCAGGCTATTTGTTGACTAATAGTATCCGAAGGTATAGTGTGATGGGGTGGTGTTTAACAGAACTTGGATCAGGTGTTACTCAGGTGCTCAGATGGTGGTACCTGTCAGAAATGGAAGACCCTGCACTATAGTTTACGTAGGCTCAGGTGTCGATCGACCTCCTTCTCTCTCTCTCATTGCTTTCTTTCTTTCCCGCTAGGTTGCTGGGCCAGCATGCAGATGATTACTTATAGAGATGAATGAATGGCTGGAGCAAGAGAGGAAAGGAATAGTTATCTGTAACTCAAGCCCAGTAGTAGGAGTCATGTGACAGGTGGAGATGACGTTAGACAAAGCCTTTCTGTCCTCCAGTCTGTGGCCATTTTCTCAGGTATTGACTTACATGTCCTTTGGTTTCACTGGCACGCTGGAGCTTCTGCATGAGCAGTGTTCTTTACAAGCTGCATAGAAGATTCACCTTCCTTAGTACAAAGCTTTTTGTGGCTGTTTATTGTGGTTTTTCAGGTTTTGGATCAGTATCATAATTTTCAGTGTTTTTATACAGATGGTGTGATGTTTGCTTCCAGAATTTGCTTATATTAATTGATGCATTCTTCACTCTGTGGCTGAATGTTTCCTGTGCCACACGCTGCAACATATACTCAAGGCATGATTGATCCACCACCATGCTTAACAGTTGTCCATGAAATGATGCTATTGGAAAATTTCTATCTTCTGTCTATGATTTTTTGAGGTTTGCGGAGTAGTTGTAAAGCTTCGATACTAGCACCACTGGTTCTTTCATAATGATGATTGTGAACAAATCATGGAAATGAACTAATTAAGTTCTGAGATCCTAGAAAAAGCTTCTTGGCTATCCACCCACAAATGTGTTCTATTGTAGCTCCACCCACAAATGTGTTCTATTGGCTCCTCCCACAAATGTTTTTCACATCCTTGCCCATAAATGTGTTCTATTGTAGCCTGACCCACAAATGTGTTCTGATCAAGCTCCACCCACAAATCTGTAGATCCACCCATGAAAGTGTTGTTTTGTACAGCAGTACTAGCATGAGCTCCACCTGAGCTAAACCATGTGACGAATGTCTACACCCAGCATACGTCAACACTCCTGCGTTTCACATACAAATGTCAGTACACAGAAGCACACACATTCTGGAAAAATCTATAGACTTACTCTGGACCTGAAGTATACACACACACACACACACATACACACACTCTACAAACACAGGCATTATCTTAACCATCAGTTTACTTTCCTCTGGGGCTTATTCGGACTGTGGTCATTTCCACACCTGACAGGTCAGTCAGTGACCTTTAGCTGCTGTTGGTCAGACAGTCCTTTGTTTAAGCAGTAACAGTAGAACATAAACAGTTACAGCACAAAGCCTGAACCTTATCAGAACACCACAGAGAGAGAGAGAGAGACTGAGAGTATAAGAGAGGGGGAATAAGAAAGAATGTGTGTGAGAGAGATAGAGAGGTTAAAGATACAGTGGGAGAGAGCAGGGGCGTCAGAAGCATTTCTAAGGTCAGGGGGACACAGTGGTGGGGGTATTGGGGGTTCTCCCCCATAAAATTTTGAATGAAGTTTGCATGCTGATGTATTTCAACAGGCTGTTAAACATCTACTTTTACCTACATAAGTAAACACTTGATTTAATAACTATTTTAGAGACAGATTCCTCTTGCAACTAGTCCATATGCATCATCCTGTTTTTAAGCTCACTGCTATGGCTGAGATAATTAAATGAATGTGGCACAAGTTATCCCAAACAATGACTTTAGGAGTGCATTTGACATTTATTTAGTTTATTCTTGATTTAGTGTTATTTGTAACACAACATGCCGTTGTGACAAGCAGTGGTGACACTCAACTACATGTTTAATAATAAGAATATTAATAACTTTACCCAATGAATAGGTGCAATTTTGATAACCACCAACAGTGAGTTTAGGGTGCATTTGATTTTTTAAAATCAAATTTACTGATAGGCCTACTCACAACAAAGAAATTGCATGGCATCATGCACCCTTCAAAACACAAAATTACACTGTGCCAAGCAAACTTTCTTTTGTCAGTTTTGTCAACCTGCATGTAATTATTTAAACAAAATAGGTTTACAGGTTCATTCCTGCCATGGTGCCACCACAATTTCTACCACTTCATAACTTTTACCCCAGTTTCACAATTCACTTGGAATAACATTCATCTCCCTTCTCCTGTTGTTCTTTTCTATTGTCAGCTAAAATATGTCAGAGTGCACTTATTATTGGCTTTACAATACTGTCGAAAACCACTCAATGACAGATTTGATGTCATCATTGAATTTGGGTGAAGTGATAGCTACTGTTAAGCTAGCTGATGGATCACCTGGGAGGAGATAAAGGGGGCATAATTAAACCGACACCTATGGGAAAGAAACAGACAGACAATCAGAGACAGGGAGAAAGAGAAATAATGACAGAGAGAGATTGAGAGGCAGAGTAAGAGAAAGAGAGAGAGAGAGAGAGAGAGAAATATAGTGAGACTAAATCCAGATGGTCTGATTTTAATTATTAGGTATTTAGTCTGTATGTGTTAATCAATGTGACCCTGAACTGGATTAAGCATTTAAGATGATGGATGGATATAAGTGTAGATAATGTGTGATGTGATTACACACATAAACATTTACACATGCTGCAGATGATAAAGTGAACTGCTGAGAACGGTTCTGAAGGAGAACAGCTCAGTTATTTAGACTGTAAAATGAGCAGCAGTGTCTGCGGTCTGGAGAAGCTGGACCTGCTGAGTAAATGGAGTCTGAGCATTTATATCAGCTCACACTGTGGCCGCTGCTGGATGATCGATAGCAGTGACCACATACTATCGACAGGCCTGGAGTAAAAGGCCTCGGGGGAATGTTCCACAGCCCACACGGCTTTATAGAGCGCAGGAAAAACTCTTGCCATCGCTCCAACCCCTCATTTGCACTTTTCTGAGATTCTCCCAGTATTAAGTTGAGCCCTGCAGGTCCAAGCCAGCACTGCAGTCCAGTATTCCTCTCTGCTCCACACTGCAGGGATCTAGCTATGTGGTTCCTTATGTTACAACGTTCACACAGAACTGCACCATTCATAACCTTTAAACTATGCAGGACATAAGGTGCTCAGGTGATTGAGAATCTGCCATAGTGCCATCAAACTTCTGCATGTGTTCTTTTGTAGTTCCACCCACAATTTTATTCTTTTGTAGCTCCACCCACAATTGTGTTGTTTTTTTTAGCTCCACCCACAAATATGTTTCTTTTGTAGTGCTAGCTACATATTTCTTTTTTTTGTAGCTCCACCCAAAAATGTCATTTTGTTGATTCACCCATAAACATGTTCTTTTACACCTCCACTCTCAAATGTCTTCTTTATTTAAACTCCACCCATAAATGTATTCTTTTATTAGTTCCACCCACAAAGCTGTTTTGTCATGGCTCCACCAACAAATGTGGCTTTGTAGCTCCACCCACCAATGTGTTCTTTTACTAGCACAAGCTACATATTTCAGTGTTTTTCTAGCTCCACCCAAAAATATTTTTGTTGTTTCACCCATAAATGTTCTTTTACATCTCCACTCACAAATGTGTTCTTTTTTTTAGCTCCACCATTAAATGTGCTCTCTTTTTATTTCCACCCACAAAAGTGTTCTATTAGAGCTCCACCGACAATTGTGTTCTTTTGTAGCTCTGTCCTGACATGTATTATTTTGTAACTCCACCCAAAAATCTATTTTTCATGCCCGTGCCCATAAATGTTTTTTGTAGCTCCACCCATAAATCTTTTGTAGTTCCACCCACAAATGTGTTTTGTTGTAGCTCTGTCCACAAGTTTGTTCTTTTGTAGCTCCTCCCATAAATGTGTTGTCATAGCTCCAATAAAAATGTGTTCTTTCAACCTAACGAGAACTTATAGAACTGAATTTTGTGGACAATTGGAACCTGGTATTCATTTATCAAGCTTTTTTATTTGAGTAAGTTTATTGTCTAAGCCCTTGAAGGTCAAATAATGTTCAGATAATCAGATAAAGATCAGATTTTCATTTAATTTCACCAGTTTGGACATTTCTAACAAATCTTCACTTTTCTTTACAGTTTCTGAGCATCTCACTGTGGAAATTATTCCAAAACATTTAAAGAACATGATGTATTTCCATTACATACTATTATTATTATTTTTGTTGATGTTATTGTTAATATTGTTGTTATTATTGTTATTTGCAGAGGGGGAATGAGAGAGAAAGATATATAATTATTTTCAGAAAATTTAAGACAATATAAGTGCACAGCCCAGACCAACATTTCTATATATTCTATATTAACATATTATTATTTGCCATGCTAGTAACAGGTCAGACAAGCCAGAATGAACAGAAGGGAACAATCTATTGACTCCAATCCGGTCAGAAGCAGTTCTGATGGATGTTACATAAGTCTCTTTCCCTCAATTATCTCTCTCACCTTACACGTCCTGATGGTCTGAAATGAGGGAGGTTTGGTTTCCAGTGTAAAAGGTGTGATGAGCATGGTTCAGTATGAAAACACTGAGCAGTGTGTGAATCTGCTAGTGGGTGTGGTGGGAGGTGTATTACACAGACTGTGAAGAAGGAACCCAATGCTGTCCTGATGTGAAAGGTGTTTTCAGGATATTTGATGATGTTCTGTTAAGCTGGTGCAGCATGAACAGTGTGGCGAGCAGAGGAACCTGAGGATATGGTGCTGAACACAGCATTCTCTTTATGGAAAATACAGAAAATGAATTCGCTCTGTACATAGAGCTTAATTGCTTTACTGCTTTACTTGAACATGATTTGAGATATTTTGTAGGGCATCACTCATCAAGGTCAGCTAATTAGGTCAAAAGTGATAAAGAATATAAGCATAAGGATGTAGGAACTTGTGAGCAGTACTAGGAATATAGGCCTTTATAGCAAATCATTGGCTAATGTAATCATCAGGGCGCCTCATTGGATAATCTAACTGTCAGTATGTCTCACTGGCTATTCTACTCATCAGTGCATCTCACTGGTTAATCTACACATCAGTGTGTCTCATTGGCTTAATCTACTCTTCAGGGTAATCTAGTTGTCACAGTGTGTCATTGGCTGCATCTCACTGATTAATCTATCCACTAGTGTGTGTCTCATTGGCTAATCTAGCCATTACCACTCCCCACTGGAATAATCTAGCCATCACCACATCTCATTGTGATAATCTAGCTGTCAGCACATCTCCTTGGCTAATCCAGCCATTATTGTGTCTCATTTGGCTGAAAATATGACTGATTGCAGTCAGTCACACCTCTGTCTTTCACATATTGCCATTGACACTAAAGCTTCCTTTATCTATTTTTTCTTTTCTTTGTTTCTTTGTCATTAGCAGCCTTTACACCAGCTTTGCCCTTTTACAATTGCTTATGTCAGATAAAGACTAAGAAAGAGCTTCATTACAACTTTATATTACATTTCTCTCTAGTCCCGCCCACAGCACCTCTGAGCCCTTTTTGATTGGCTGCTGCCAGAAGCCCTTGAGCTTTGCCAGGTTAATTAAAAAGGCTCTGTCATTTAACATGTTAATTGTCTTAATTAAAAACAGCTCTGTACTTAGTGCAGAGGTTTTGAGGCATCCCTGCAGACCACATGCCCCAGATTTGTTTGAGGGATTAATTTTAACTGTAGTTAAACGAGGGTCCTGGATGGGTCAAGTCTGTGGACATGGTGGTCTGAGAGTCCTGAAGAGTTGAGATATGAAGAACGATGTCATATCCAGAAGGAAATACAGCAGAATTAAACTGACTGTAATACTACATTATTAACTGTTGTCAATTTGAGTCCTGGTTAGTGTTTCTCTAGAACATCATGTCTTCTGTTTGGGTCTTCAGGCTTCGTAATTAGTTAATTCATTCATTAATTAGGCCTAGTGAGCACAGGCCAATAGTTTAAAAATGATCTGCCAATGCAGATTATCTAAGAACTGCAATAATCTGCCAAATTAATCAGTCTATCACTATTCTTAATGGCTCATGCATGATTCCTCTAATTGTATCCATCCATTTTGTTGCTGGTCATTTTTCTTTTCTAGCATAACTGTCTTCTCAAGTGAGCTGGTTCTTCGCACATTGTCCAAAATCTAGTTGTTCTAGTCTTCTAGTTGTTCTAGCTTGCCAAGGGTGGTTCTCTGAGGAACCCAAAACTGAAGCATGATGTTTGATGGAAATTATGTAGTTAGAACTTCCAGGAGCTTTGATCAGCCAGTAAGTCCTTATGGGAAGGTTTTCTTGAGGCACCTTAAATGAATCTATGTTCTTCACTGGACATTCAAACACGTTTAGTGTTCTTTATTATTATTATTATTATTATTATTATTATTATTATTATTATAAATAACCTAATTCTTGGAAAGCTGCTTTGGCACATGTGAGCAAGTAGAGAATAAATCACTGACCAAACTTTCTTTCCCTGGAATCTTTCCACTGGATGTTTGGAAGAATGTCCACAGCTTGTGCTTCGAATTCGGACCAGCAGCTGTTCCCACAGCCATGCGGGACAAACTCGGACTGGTCAGGAATTCTCAGCTGTTACCTAAACACCCCTAAACTCAAGTTAAAGGTGCAATCAGCATTTTTTGAATTGTATGTCCATAAAAACTGACCATTGCTGACCTTTTGTACCTCATATACACGACTGAGTTCATGTTTTCAGTTAGCGTGGTAGACCTGTGCAAAGTCATAAATTGTTTAACTGAAAACATAAAAATGGATAAAAATCCATTTTTTCAACACTTTTCAATATTAATATGTCAATTGAATGGGTCTCTGGTGAAAAAAGACTAAAATGATGACATTTCTAAACATGAACTCTACACAGATCTAAATACTAACTACACACATTTAAAAATGAACACACATATTTAAACAGTAACTATACATTTACACACAAACTACACAGATCTAAACATGAACTCAACTCTGAGGCTCCAAACAGTGCATAGTGTTAAACACTATCTTCACACTGCTCAGCCTGGGTTCAGCCATCTGAAAGATGTTGCTTTGGACTGATTCACCCGCAGAGGTGTGTAAGGCCATCCTGCACACACACACAGTGCACACACACAGACACACACACACACACACACACTATTACACTTGTGCTGTTACCTAACCATGACTCGAGCTGTGAGAGGTGCCCCTATTCAGGTGTTTCCTTTAACCTGTAATTGTGATGATACCACTGTCTCATAGTCTTGCATTAGATGATGTAGTAGAAATGTTTGTTTACATTGTAATAAAGGTTTGTATACTGATTTGAATGATTGTTTGCTATTTTATTTACAACAATTACAAGATCGAAATCCTCCAGTTAAACAGCAATTAAATCAACATTCTCAGCTCCTGATACTTAAGTACTAATGTTCAACAGCTCTCTCTCTCTCCCTCTCTCTCTCTCTCTCTCTCTCTCTCTCTCTCTCTCTCTCTCTCTCTCTCTCTCTCTCTCTCTCTCTGTCTCTCTCTCTCCCACTCTGTCTCTCTCTGTCTTACTTTCACACACTCACAATGCATCTCTTTGTGTACAGTAGCTCTAGCAAACACACACATCCACAGAGCCCTGTAGTTTGCACACAACAGTATCTTTTCTTTTGCCCAAATTCACTTCCCCAGCAGTGTTTGTGTGTGTAAGTGAATACAGGGCTCAGGAAGTGCACTCAAAATGCAGCTCCATGAATAAGTGATTGACACATGCCTTCTTCAATTACACACTCACTCACTCACTCATAACAAAGTATAAACTTATAAACAAGTGCTCTCTCTCTCTCTCTCTCTCTCTCTCTCTCTCTCTCTCTCTCTCAGCAGTAATTAAATTCCCAGTCTACAAGAAATTATCCTCAGAATTATCTGCTTTTCTGTCTGTCTAAATTAATAAAGAGTCTGTGACATTACAAACCCATCCACAACTGAGCTTACAAACACTCCTTACCTGCTTATAACTGAGCTTCAGATTACATAGCAGTCTGGCCTCACATGGCTACTTTATACATTCACTCGCAAGCGTAAACCTCAGTTACGTCAGTATTCTCTTTTTCCACCCTGTCACCTTGTTTAATAAGTCTTTGTAAACAAACACAGTCTATGAACATGTGTTGAAGACCACAGGACTGGTCACTGCTGTCTGTCCACTGTGTGGTTTTGTTAAATTGACATTGAAAAGTATTGATTAGCTTGTTTTTAAGACACTCTCATGATGGTAGTACCATGATAATATTACATTCCCAGCAAGCACAGAACCTTATCATAACAGTAGTTTTGAGTAGTTTTATTGTCAATTCTGCATATGTACAGGACATACAGAGGATTAGCAGCATAAAAAATAAATATTAACAATAATAATAGGCTGAACAATAGAGCAATAAAGTGGATGGATCTAATACATTGACTGAGTGCATACTGGTTCTATTAAGAGGTGCAAGTTATGTACAAATGGGGGGAATAGTGGAAGTGGCTGGTGGGAGTGTGAATAGAGGAACTGACAGATCTTGAAAGGACCAGTTAAGTTAGTTAGTTGTCAGAGCATTGTCACAACGTCAAGGTGCCAGCTTGGTTAATTCAACTACTTTTATTCTTAATGAAGCAAATTGTATTGCAGTCTCCAAGAAGTCATGGCTTGATGGTTTTATCATGGTACCGTCATGGAGCCATGGTGTTATCATTGTATGTGTAGAAATGAATTAATAATACTATTGTTATATGGTACTTTCAAGTACCATGGTATGTTTGAATGGTTATACCATCAGATACCATCAAACAACCATCATAGTACCACAGTATATTTTAGTATGGGGAATGTATTTACAGGCTAATATCTGTGGATGAACTGGTTCTGTGGTAATGTGGGTCAGAAGGCTGGACCCCTCCCGTGTGGTCCAGACAGCGGACAGCTGTCACCCTGTGTGAGCTCCGTTTACTTCTAAACCTCAATCATCCACATAATCCCACAATTTCACCTCCAAATCCTCGCTCACGAGACCAGACACACTTATCTTTCTAATACAATAACAGACAGAATATTAATATTAATACTATTAATATTATCGTGTGTCATTGAATTGTTGATTAATTTAACTTTGAGCTGTTTGGCTTGACTCATTATTTCTAACCTCAGTAGTTGTGTTGCAGGCCTTTTGTTTGTTTTAAATGACATGCAGTTTTTAAATAGATACTTTCTGTGATTGCTGAGGTCTGAGTGGTTCCTGAGGTGTACCTCAGTGGTTGCTGTGGTCTGGGTAATTGCTGTTGTCTCTCAGTTGTTTCTGAGCTGTACCCCAGTGTTTGCCAGGGTGTCTGAGCGGTTGCTGAGGTTTAACTTAGTGGTTGCCATGGTCTCCGAGTGGTTGCTGAGGTGTACTCAAGAGGTTTCTGTGGTCTGTGTGATTGCTATTGTTTCTCAGTGGTTGCTGAGATGTAGCACAGTGGTTGCAGTGGTCTCATAGGGGTTGCTTATATGTACCTTAGTGATTGAGGTGGTCTCTGATGTGGTGTATTGGAGATTACTGAGTAAAACTGACTCTGATCAGTTACAAGGACAAGGTGGTAAAACTGATTTTTAACTGATCCAATAAATGCCGGATGGTTTGTGCTCAGACAAGAATGTTCTGGAAGGTCCAGTTTACAGGCTTCTGTGTTCTCATGCTCTCACCTGGTCCTCTGTACCTGCTCTGTCAGCATGAGGGGGGGTCAGGCTGATACCCTGGAAGGTCAGATCTCACATTTCACCCTGCAGTACAGTCCAATCCCTTCTGCTCTGTACACACCAAACACAAAGAGCAAAGTACAGAACCCTTCTGGGTCTGATTTGATCATCTTAGAGATAATTCAGGCAAGAATTTCATACATTCACTCCCTTCCCAGCTATCTACAACATATACTATACAGTAAATATGTTGGTGTTAAATCAACACTATTAAAGTTAAATTAACACTGAGGGTGTCAAAATGTAACACTCCCAGTGTAAATTTATCTCTAACAGTGTTGATTTAACACTGGCAGACTTACTGTGTATATATATATATATATATATATATATATATACACTTTATACACCTGAACAGTACCATTAAACATAACGAATATGCCAAAATAGTAAAAAAAAAAATAAATAAAAAAAAAAGAATGTTTTCATTAATGCTTGTTATTTTGCTGTTTTGTCATAATTGTTATGTTTAATGGTACTGTTCAGGTGTATAAAGTGTTGTATATTTTAGCATCAGTTGGGTAAAAACAAAATGTAGCTTCCGGCACCCATGTCTGGCCTGATTCTGGGCTGTTATTCATCGTGGTATTTGGGCCAGATCTGTATGCCAAGTGTGGGCGGGGTTTGGACCACATTGTCGTGCTAACTTACTTACTTTACAATAAACATAATAAGACAGCCAATACATGTTTGTTGTTTGGACTTCTTGGAGGCTAATGTAGCTAACAATTAATGGAATCTTAAGTACATCAATTAGCATAGTGCTGCTAACTGCATGTCTAATTATGCTGAATTGTTCATGTGCTCTGTGTTTAGTAGAACATTGACTGGATCTCTGTGCTCTGTGTTTGCAGGAGCGGTTTGAGTCTCTTTTCCGGATCTATGATGATCAGACATCGTTCCAGATGTTTAAGAGTTTCCGGAGAGTTCGGATCAGCTTCAGTACGCCAGAGGCTGCGGCTCGCGCTCGCATCGAGCTCCATGAGTCTGAGTTTAATGGCTCCAAACTCAAACTGTACTTTGCACAGGTGAGTGAGAGGGTCTGTCATGACCAGTTAGAAGCTTCTGGTTAATAGACAAGTGTGAAAAGTTTTCATTCATTTAAATTTTTATTACCAACATTGACAAACTATTTTTTCTGCTATTAATGGTATTAATTTAACAATGATTAAGCATTTTTTCTCTGTGTGACATGATAAACATTTATAAAAATGTCAAAATCTCATTCAATCTTACATTGTATAACCTGATTTAGATTCCAGGCCAAACAAAAATTTTCTGTGTTTTTAAGTATGTACAATTAATTATTCAACAACCACAATTAACTATTCAAATAAAACAATTAATTATTGAGTATCTAATAGGAATTATTGAGTATCCACTATGAATTATTCAGCATCCACTATGAATTATGCAATATCCACTATGAATTATTCAGTATACACTATGAACTATTCAGCATCCTCTATGAATTATTCAGCATCCACTACTAATTATTCAATATCCACTATGAATTTTTCAGCATCCTCTATGAATTATTCAGTATTCACTATGAACTATTCAGCATCCACTATGAACTATTCAGCATCCACTACTAATTATTCAATATCCACTATGAATTATTCAGCATCCACTACTAATTATTCAATATCCACTATGAATTATTCAGCATCCACTACTAATTATTCAATATCCACTATGAATTTTTCAGCATCCTCTATGAACGATTATATACTATGAATTAATTATCTGCTGTGAATTATGCAGTATCCACTATGAGTTATACAGTATGTACTGTGAATCTAATGTATAAGCTCTGTAGTTCTGAGATGGATAGACTGATAGACTACCTGTACTTGTACCTGAACTACCTGTACTTTCCCACTATTGTAAGTCGCTTTGGATAAAAGCGTCCGCTAAATGCAATGTAATGTAATGTAATAGACACTCATACAGACAGTTGGAGTTTAAGGGGTTAAACAGTGTGCTGTTGAAAAAGGAAGAATAATGTTGTTTCTGTGTGTGTCTATCTCGCAGGTGCAAAACTCAGGTGAGAATGTGGATAAAGCATACCTGGCCCCTCCCCAGCCTGTGAAACAGTTCCTAATCTCCCCACCCGCATCTCCACCTGTGGGGTGGAGTCAGGGGGAGGACGCCACGCCGGTCATCAACTACGACCTGCTGTGTGCTGTGGCCAAACTGGGACCAGGTACATTTACTTACACACACAGAGAGACACAAAAGGTCAGTGTTGGCCGTTATACAAAGATCTATTAGCTTAGCTTTGGACAGTATCATTTCAAAGTGTCAATCAAACTTTTTATAATATATGATGTAATTGAGTAAACGTATTCAATTTTAATGAAGCTTAAAATTAAAGTACAAGTCTTAAATCAAATAGTAGTTACACACTATGCTCAGGTATATTCCAGTCCTGCTTTATTTATTTCTCTCTGGTACACTAGAGCTTATCTTGTTTTCACTAAAAGATTTAAATGCTTGCAGCTCCCCCTGCTGTTCAAGTCTGAAAGGACAGGATCGTGGCCTGATCTCTTATCACCTTTCAGCTGACATGTCTCATCTCTATAGCAACCCTGATCAGATCGTCCGGCATTTGTGTGCGTCGGTGTGTTTTTCCACAGCGGACACACCTTACTGGGTGACCTGTCTCAGAGAGCCAGAAAAATACTGTATCTGTAGATTGTCCATTGTTTTGTTTCAATAGGCACCAGGAAATTCACTCAAAGGCCATTGTGTAGAGAACATAAAAGAGGATATTCTGCATTGTTGACTATGTTGGCAGAGTATAATATTTTTGAACATTGGCACTGTGCCCTTAGCTATTGCTTTACTTCATTCAAGCTGCCAGTCAATATAGATTTATATACCGTGCAGTGTATATCACTGTTAATGAACAGGGCTTTAGTTTTATTAGTATATACATAACACTGGTCTCGAGAAATTCAGTCCCGATGCTCAGGTGAAAGCTGGGTAGGTTGTTCTAGGTCCTGTTATTTCTGACCAGGCTTTAGCTTTAATGAGACAAGCTTAACTGATAAAAGGCTTAACTCTTAACAGGCCTCCATTTACATGTATACTCCCATATGCAGTCTCACACAGATCCCATACACCTTCATACTTACCTATACAATCCCATACACCCTCATACTAACTGTACAATCCCATACACACTCATACTGACCCGTACAATCAAATACACACTCATACTGACTGTACAATCCCATACACACTCATACTGACCCGTACAATCAAATACACACTCATACTGACTGTACAATCCCATACACACTCATACTGACCTGTACAATCAAATACATACTCATACTGACTGTACAATCCCATACACACTCAAACTGACCTGTACAATCAAATACACATTCATACTGACTGTACAATCCCATACACACTCATACTGACCCGTACAATCAAATACACACTCATACTGACTGTACAATCCCATACACACTCATACTGACCTGTACAATCAAATACATACTCATACTGACTGTACAATCCCATACACACTCAAACTGACTGTACAATCAAATACACACTCATACTGACTGTACAATCCCATACACACTCAAACTGACCCGTACAATCAAATACACATTCATACTGACTGTACAATCCCATACACACTCATATTGACTTTACAATCCCATACGCACTCATACTGACTGTACAATC
>BRDA01007134.1:13970-25140 GCA_036984385.1 Crenuchus spilurus
TATATATTATATTATATTATATTATATTATACATGTATAGTGTTGTGTGTATATATGTGTACAAATACTTCATATGTATATATGTATATTATTACCATCATTATTACTTATTTTTATTTTATTTATTTATTTATTTTTATTAATATTGTCATTCTTCTTTATTTTGTTGTTTTGTCCTATTGCTTTGGCAATACAATGTAACTATTTGTCATGTCAATAAAGCTTCTTAAAATTGAAATTGAAATTGAGAGAGAGAGAGAGACAGAGACAGAGAGACAGAGAGAGAGAGACAGACAGAGAGACAGAGAGAGAGAGACACAGAGAGAGACAGAGACAGACAGACAGAGAGAGACACAGAGAGAGAGACGGAGAGAAACAGACAGACAGAGAGAGAGAGAGGAGAGAGAGGAGAGAGACACCCACATGGATCCAGCCGAGGGTCAGTAGGTTATGATGGTCCTGATAACTGAAGAGCTCCTCCACATTCTCCATGTCACAGTAGTCCGGACCAGCTGATTGTTTGGGCACAATCACGTGTGTGAGCACAAACTCGTTGTGGGTCTGAGGGTCAGACAAAAGCAGAGTCACTCTTTTTGGCCAGTCACTGTGAAGCAGCTTTATTCATCAATAAAACACCAAACAAAGCTCAAGAGACACATATGAACAAACGTTTCCAGAGCTCTTCTGTAAGGAAGGAATAATCAGTGAGTACACTTCTAATCACTGCCAGGTTAACCACGACTGTCTACATGACTTTTAGATTTATTTTTTCATTTTAACCCAATTCCCCTCCAATGTAGCTTTAACCAATCGACCTTCCCATGAGCTACGACTCTCCCCGTCACTTTCTACGTCCCTGACTCGAGGAGGCTCATATGAATGTGACGTCAAACTGCCAAAACAAGCTTTCAAACTTCTGCTGATACATCAGGTCTGTCACAGCCAACACTGCTAGTAGTAGTGATCTGCCCACCCAGAGAGCACGGCCAATTCTGTTCTCTCGAGCCCCGGCTGTCGATGGCAAGCAAAATAAACCAGGAATCAAACCCGCGATCCTCTGATCATAGTGTCAGTGTCTTAGTCTGGACTGTCTACAGGACTTTTCTTATTCCAGAAACCAAACACGGAAAGAAACGGAGGAAGATATTCATTTACATTTGACAGCCTCATCACCCCGAATCCTAATCCTTCTCCATTCTTACCCAAATGAGATTTGCATATCACATGTAGGGAAACTTGACTTCGTCTGTTTTAAGGAAGTGAGTGAGTGATAATAATAACAGCTAATAAAAAGACTGTGCTGACATTACAGGCTTCATTTTACACTACACATTTGTTTCTAGCTTGTCCAGATGGTTCACTTCCTCATTTGTCTGTGATGTATATCTGTCTTTAGTGTGAACAGTGCTGTCTTGTAAGGACCCACATATGCGCCGAAGTTGCTGACATAATGCCAGAACAGAAAGATGACAGTATTGTGTGAAGCCATTACAGTCACATAATGATGTATCAGATGTATTCAATCTAGAACCACAGGGGAATGTGGAACCAGGATATTTCTGTGTTCACACAGCTCTAAAAACAGTAGTGCTCTTATTCATAGAGCTTCATAGTAATAACTTAGGATTTGTTCTTTTCAGGAAGGTCACTGTGAATAAAAAAGGACTGTAGGATCACGGCTGCGACTGGTTTCACACGTACGTAGAACGTGAAAGAATCTGACTTGTGCACACTGAACACAGACTAAAGGAATTCTGAACACATGCGTGAAGTCACAGGTCTTACCAGTTTTCCACACAGCACAGCACACGTCTCGATACCTCTGGCTGTGTTACTGTCGGCCAGCAGCAGGAACCTGTACGTCAGATCTCGAGGAATCAGAACCCGTCTCAGGCCTTCCACCCTCTGATCTGGAGATGAACAGTCATATATTAATATACAGCATTGTGCAAAAACCGGTTTAATAAGAAGATTATTATTATTTGTGAATATAATTAATACTGTTTGTAAATACTAGGGAGGCACTGGAATAGAATGGCCTGATTTCACAAAATAATTCATGATCTATAGCCTAGTCTGGAATAAAGATCAGTGTATTAAAATACTGAATACAAAATACAGAATTCATGTTTTTAATATTGTGGTCCATTGTACAGAGTATCTCCCACACGTCCTTCACTACAGCATTGTAGGGTTCTACACTACAGTGTTCTGACTCTTCAGCTTCAGACTTCACTACAAACACACTGACTGAAACAATCACTGGCCAGTGTGTTTACACACACAGGAATGACCTCCACATTTAACCCATCTGTGCAGTGACACACACACACAAATCAGCCTGAGTCCCTAAACACCAGGCCACAGCTGCCCCTAAGCTACACCCCATTCTGACCTGCCCTATAAACTGAGAGTGAACACACACAAACCCAAAACCACGGACTCGACCACTTCAGCATTTCACATCAGTCACTCACTCTGGACTGCTGCTAAGGTGGCTGCTGGTTTCGGGGGAGGTGCTGGTGGTTTGGGGTCTAGGCGCACGTGGTTTTGGGGGGTTTGGGACAGGCAGGAACCGTCGGTTTGTTCAGGCACTTTATGGGCGGTGTCCTCCTTGCGGTTGGCCTGCTCCTGTCTGCGCAGCTGATCTTCAAAGTAGCGAAACTGCTCAGACTCCAGCTGCATCTTCCGCAGTTGTGCTACACGCTGCCTCTCCTCCTCCAGCAGAGACAGTCTCTGCATCTGCTCACCACACACGACTACCGGCACAGGCTGGCTCTGAACACACACACACACACACACACACACACACACACACACACACACACACACACAGTTTGTTTTTATTCAGTGTTAGGATGTGCGGTGATACAAATGTCCCATACCCACCTTCTGAGTCTATATATATAATATACACTCACTGGCCACTTTATTAGGTACACATACCTTAAACCTACACTCACTGTACATTTTACCTGCTGCACTGAACAACAGTATTATACACAGTGGGCTGTTTGCACATTAGCATATATGCTAATATCTTTTGTGGTGTTTTGTGCTTTACATTACAATTTCCAGCCTTTAATACAGTTTTTTAGATGATATGTTCATTAGCATATGTATGTCCCTCCACTGATTTGGTCCTGACTCAGACTCGACGATAACATCAGACGATTGTGTGTTATTATTAAAATACAAGCCTATAGTGGCCACCAGAACCGATCCGCTCATCTGCTTCCTAGCTGTCAATACTGAGCAGCTTCAAACAGAGCAGACTCAGAAGTTCTCTAACAGTGTTCTGAACTCAACATTTCAATCTTTATTCTTTTTAAAAGATCCAACATACATTAATTCTACATTTATTACATTTGTGTGTGTCAACATACCTGAAGATCACAAAATAAACAAGACAGTGATCGACAAGAACTACGCAAACTATGTTCAGCTTATGTAAGTGACGATCTCAGATAATTACCACCAGACAACTGTGGAAGAATGGTTACAGCTCTACCTGAACATGTCCAAAACCAAACACACAGAAGCCCATTAAACACAGCTCACACTACAGTGAGCTCAGATAAAGCCCGGCCCACTACTTCATTCCACAGCTCTCTTCCTTCACTGCTTACAAAAGACTCTGCAGCTTAAACACAAAACACAAGACAAGGATACGAATCTGCATTTATAATTAACACTACAATGTGTTTGAGTGCTCTGCTGGCACCTGTACACTCACCTGCCTCTTCAAATATTCACTGTACTCCCTGCTGTACTTCTCATGGAGCAGCTTCTTCAGTTGATCTTTGCGTGGAAAAGCCACTTCTTGCAATTTCTGCAGACAGACAGACAGACAGACAGGTGACAAAACTGAAGGAGTGTAATTAAAGCACTTCACATTACAGCAGGGGGACGTCGATGACAGCAGGACATGTATGGATGGTGTTTTATTGGATTTCTCACACACGAGAGAAAAATGATGAGAAGAGAAACGGCAAAGCAAAGATATCAGCTCTGAGCTTTGTGACCAGTTGGAAAGAACAAAATGTACCAAGAGAGTTGCATGTTTTAATGTTTTGGAAATCTATGAGTGCATCATTTGTAATTGAAATATTTCAGAAGAGAAAAAGTGAAAAGTGTTAAAAATAAAGGACATCTCTGCCGTTCCTGAAGACGGACTGCACAGCTGTTTGGTCTCCTGTGTGGTTGCTAAAGTGTGCCCAGCTGGTCACTACCGTCTCTGCAGGGACCGATAATGTGTTGATATACAGCTGCAAAGGTCTCCTGAGTGAATGAATGATTGTTATACAGAGCCTTTCTCAAACCTAATGCTTTACAATCAACACATTTACATACAACTCAGCCACACACACCAGCCAGAAGCGGCAGCCAATGACAGCGTCTCAACCAGAAGTGACCATCCACCAAGATCGAGCACGAGGGGGATCACCCACAGAGTGCCAACCACATCTGGGCTGAGTGGATGCTCAGGTACATGGTGTCTATTGTCTCTTTGGCGCTTGATAAGGTCTCTTTTATGATGCTGCTAGTTGATTACTGTCCAATTTCTATCCAAATCAAATGTAAACTTTTACATGGCAATTCAGAACAAAAGGGTCACTGCATCGAATCTGTACATCAGAACCACTGCACAAGCCCACCACTCCAGATCAGACTGAACATTAGTGCAGTGCCTCAGAAACTCAGAAAACAGAAGATCGGTGTTCAGTAATAAATGAAATCAGACTGGGCTGATCAGTTTACTGTGTGTGCAGTTACACCAGTTATTACACAGTCTGATCTGAATCCTCATGACACAGGAAAGTGTTGTGCTAATATATTTAGAAAAGTCTGGCATGATTTATCACCATAAAAATAATACACGGCCATTTCAGCCAACATCCGAGTCTGCTGACAAAAACAACTAACTATAGTCTACTAACATTTTTTAATCCAAGTCTAACTGCACATTTGTAAGCCGAGAGGTCCTCAGAGAAACCCAAGTTATACTAAAGGCATCTCCTCTCCTCCGCTGACCGGGTCTCTGTGCTGGTTAATGTAGCATGACGCTAATGAGATTAGCAGTGAGTTGAGGTCTCCATCACTCTTCACAGCTGCCAGGGGACTTACCTTCATGATCACATGCTTCTCAGGGACACTGCAGTGCTGGTAATCCCGATGACTGGGGAGTTTCTCCACAAACAAACTGCACACAGACAACAGCCCAGCTTAGCTCCAGCAGCGAATAAGACGTGTGAATGAAAAAGAAGCATTTTAAGGTTTTACACACACTACAATTTACACTTTGATGATGGCCATTCAGTCTGATCGACACTTTTCCATCAGTCATCTCTCACTGTCTCTGTGTGTGTGTGTGTGTGTGTCTCTGTGTGTGTGTGTCTCTCTCTCTATCTCCGTGTGTGTCTGTCTCTGTGTGTGTCTCTCTGTTTCTCTCTCTCTCCGTGTGTGTGTGTCTCTCTCTGTGTGTGTGTCTCTGTATGTGTGTCTCTCCCTCTATCTCCGTGTGTGTCTCTCACTGTCTGTGTGTGTGTCCCTCTCTGTGTGTGTGTGTGTGTCTCTCTCCGTGTGTGTGTCTCTCCCTCTATCTCCGTGTGTGTGTGTCTCTCCATTTCTCTCTCTGTGTGTGTGTGTGTGTGTCTCTCTCTCGTTGGTGTGCAGTGCTGTTTTTGTTTTGATAAGCTGCTCGGTCCGTTTTTTAATCTGTAATTAAGTCTGTTTCTCTGCTCTGATGGCGTTTTAACTGTAATTAATACCTCTCAGATTATATATTTTATCTTCTATAGTTGTATTACTTTGGTGTCATCTTTCTTCTCCTCTCTGCTGCTGAGCAGAGGAGGATGGGTTCTCAGCTCCTGAACCTTGGTTCCTTCTTGCTCATGGGGAGCTTGGACCTGGACTCTTGTAAAAACAACACTAGTTGTATAAAAATAATACAGACACATCTTTGATTGACTGACATATAAGCTGCTTGTGGTTTGCAGTGACATCCTTTCAGTACATGAAAAGAAAGGCACACGGTCTTGTGTAAAAGTTACTTTTTGCCAATTTTCTCTCTTTCCCAGTGTGGTAGTTGCCCATCAACCCAACCCATTAGTGGCTCTCCCCATCACTTTGCACCTCCTCCACTATGTGCGATACAGACACCTCCTCTTTTCTAACTACCGCTGACACACCGTCACTGGGGAGCCTAACACGCTCGGAGGAAAGCGCAGGATTCCCAGCTCCGAATGGACCAATCAGTAGACGCCTGAGCCAGCAGACATTACAATGTGATAGTGAGAGTGAGAGCGCCATCTACCCGCACAGAGAGAGCACTGCCAATCTTTGCTCTCTTGGGCCCGACTGTTGATGGCAAACAGCATGACCGGGATTCTATCTCGGGATCCTCGGGTCATAGTGTCAGTGTCTTAGTCCACTGAGCCACTCGGCCTCAAATGATTTTTTTTATTGATTTTTAAGTGGAATTAAGTTAAACGTTCGTCTGCAGAGAACACAGAAAAGAGAGGTAATGCTCAGCTACTATTTATTTACTGAATTTAACATTTTAGAAAAAACTAAATTATATGATCATTTCCTTTGAATTCACCTGACCCAGCCTACCCATCCTAAAGTCCTGTCTTTATGGACCGGGTCAGCTCATCTCTCTGCTTGCTGTCGTCACTGCTGATGTGACTCCTGCTCAGTTCTGCATGTTTAGTCAGAACACTCATCTGCAGGAGCTTAACTAACCAGCCTGAGCTCAGAGATACTAATGATGATGTCACTAATGATCATTTCTATAATCACTTAAAGGTCCGATTCCCAAAAGGACCTAATAAGGAACACAGCCTTCCCCCTCACCCCAAATACAGATGCTCAGTGAAGACATTTGGTGCACAAAGTAACAAGGGTTTACACGGCTAATGTAAGTAAACATCTCACTACACGTTCTGACCTCAGCAGCATCTTCTTTTAATGTGAAATCAAACAACAGAGCATCAGATCTGCTGGCTGTCAAACTGAAAGTGACACACTGATAAGTGTGCTTGTCCTCCACATTTAACCCATGCAGTCACACACACGCGCGTGCGCACGCACACACACACACACACACACACACACACACACACACACACACACACACACACACACACACACACACTAATAACTAGGGGGACTAGTGTAGTGGTCAGACTAGTGGGGAAGTGCTCACACTTCAGAGGGTGAACAGCCCTCTTCAGTAATTTCCTTCAGTGAGAGCGTTTGGGGGGTTAGGGTGCATTTCAGCTGCGTCTTATCAGTTCAGGGGATCTTAACCACGAGCCCACAGTTGCTCCCCAAAAGCTGACACATGCACATGTGCGGACCACGTATGAGATTTGATTCTGTGTATAACTTTGGTTTATTACTGAAGTTTTATTTATTAAAGGTGACATAAGGATTTACCACTGATGCCATCAATACACCACTGAAAAGGGTGATGGTGCGTAAAAGCTAGATGGGGTACATTGGCCTACGTGATGAATTTGTTGTAGAGGACAAAGGCATTCTCCAGGCTGCCCTCCTCCAGATAGACGGCAGCCATGCGCTCCATCTCCACACCTGAGCGGAAGTAGCGTCGGGGTGCAACTTCCTCATTAATCTCAATGTTGTAGCCCATCTTACTGAGTGCACGCACACGCTCCACCGCCGGCAGAGTCACATCTGTATAGTCCGGCTCAGCCGCCAGCTTCTTCTGCAGCACAGTGAAGGAGAGACAAAGTCAGACAATAGCAGAGTCTGCAACACACACACACACACACACGTGTGTGGCATTGTATTAATATCGCTGTTTTCCTAAATAATCACTAAAATGTGAAAGGAGTACCATTATAAGAAACTGATGAATGAGGCTGCAGCATGAACTCAGTGGTGGAGTAAAGCAAGTTCAGAGAGTTCATTCATTCCATAAACACCTCACAGGCCGTTATCCTGCTCAGACGCCCTTACTACAGCGGCACACTCAGGACGCTTGAAGGGCAGGAGCCTTTTTCTAGTCGGGGTGCAAGAGAGGACACTTTTTTTTGTTCTAGAGGGCACAGCACCATCCTTTACTCACTCAATAGTTTTCCCCATGTGAAGGGCAGCTATCTGGACACTTTTTGCCATTCTAGAGGGCTCTTAGGTGACCACTGGTGTACAAGGGGGTTGATTGTAATGGGATGTAGTAATGTATACTATTAAATGTACTGTGATCCTCTGTTTATAACAGTGATAACACAGTAGTGCCTTTTAAATTGTTAGTAAAATGTTAAATAGGACTGAAAAAACAGATTCACACAGACACACACACACACACTGACTGTGCTCATGTCTCAGTGCTCCCTCACAACTGAGAGAGGAGGAAATGACTGGAAGGCACTGTGTTAGCCCTGGGCACCCATGCTAATGACCAAACAGAGCCTCTTTTGAAGGGTCAGACAGGAGAGAGGGTCTCCTATCAGCATTCAGCAGAGCTGTGAGGAGCTGGAGAAAGGACCAGTCAGCGGTGATGCTTGCTGGACCTGACAGCCAGCTTCAACTTTAATACACAACAATGAACAGCAATGGAGAACTTAATCGAAGCTAATTCAACAAGCTCTGCTATTGTTAGTGAGTGAGGAGGGGGTTCTTTTATTTACTGAGGCTAATAAAAGGATGATAACATCCTCTTTGTCTTTGCCTTTAATCATCATCTATTCATGAAGAGGGGAAGTGAAGTGTGAAGGGGGACTTACATCCGCTCCCTCCCTCCAGTTCAGGATGGAAGGATGTGAATGACAGAGCAGCTGTACTGAGCATGCTAATGGGAGTGAGTCAGAGAATGCTGTTTCAGGCCTAAGACCCCCTCCTCACTGAAAACTGACCCACCAACCCACCACAGCTCACCAGTGCGCTAAAGCTGAACTCCTGGTCCATGGTGTATTTAGGATGCAGGCTGGAAGGCTCCAATCCTCCTGATGTCTCCATCCGTCATCTCCCGAGAGGATTCCATGCTGAGAAAGAAAAGAAAAAGAAATAAAGCTGCTCTGACATAATGACATCACACATCAGTGCTGCATCAAGGCCGCCGGGTCGATATGGCCACAACAGCCACGCCAGCGCGGTCCTTTCACTCAGCTGCTTAAGTCGGCCTCCAATTACTCAAAGCAGCACAAACAAATAGCACGCCGAAGCAGTTTTATCCATCCTTTACTTTACACGGTATAATCTTTCATTTAGACTCCATCATCTTCTCTTAATTCACTTACGAGGCTACAGTGTGTTCCACATCCTTCTCCTCCTCAGGGAGTTTATTCATTATATTATTCATTAAAACTGGCTACATTTCAGTCCAACTAGCTAAACACGCTGCTATTGAGTCCAGAAAAAATTGATGCTACAGTTGCTATGACAGCTTGTAACCATGCAGCAAAATATGGTGACTCATGAATATCTTCAGCTGTGAAAAAAACAAAAAGCTTGGTGGGCTTCTGCACAAAGCACTCAGCTGAAACGGACGCTAGACACTTTGCTTTATGAGGCTTTTTTACTTTTACTCTTTCGCTGCTGAGACACTTTTGTGGTGACCATAGAGGCCGCAGAACAGTTTTGCCGCCGAACGCAGATATTCAGGTTGATGCTGCCATGGCAACATGAAGTCAATGCACAAAATTAAGGACCTGGTGTGAAGGAGAAATACAGGTGCAATTTAACACCGAGCACTCACTGCTGCGAAATGACTCTCGGCTCTGTGCAAGTCTGATATCTACACAGACGACACCCAGCTTTACATTTCTGTTAAACCTGACAGCTCAATGTCTTCATCCAACTGCACACACCCTTTCACAGTTCCACCCGCTATTCTTCACATTCAGATTCATTACGTCCTTATTTTCTATTACACAGGAAATGAAGGAGTCATATGAAAGGTGAGACCCTCATTCTCAAAGTTGTTTGTAGAGAAGTGATAGATCAAGTCTTCATTGTTATTTTTAGATCATCTACATTATTAATCCTTTGGTCCACAAAATTAAACAAAATGTGTTCAGTTACACGCACATCCGCAGGCAGCTGTAGAACAATGTTAAAGCTCCCCCTAGTGTCAATGTCACCACTCTACATCCAGACAAAAAACATGATGCATAAATCTACTCTTTTCTTTCAAGTCAACTAATTTTATTTTTGATCAGATGTAAAAGCTCAGTGTGAATAAGAGAATAATCAATACAAATAAAACCTGAAGCAAACACTAAAGAGTTTATTTTTATTTACATTTACTAATGATAGTCTCAAACTAATAGAACTGAGCAGTTCATTTCTGGCCAAGTCATGCAGGTCCTCTTATGACAAATCTTGTAAGGTGAAAGAAGATAACAGGCATTCAGTGCTGTGAAGCCTGAAATAAGGTCTGGAACAAAAATCTAAAATCACTCAACAATAAACTTTAAGCACGTGCACATTACAAATATAATAAAACATTACAAATATAATTAGATAGAGATAGAGAGATAGATAGAGAGAGAGATAGATAGATAGAGAGAGAGCAATAGAGAGAGAGAGATAGCTTTATTTATCCCAGGGGGAAAGTCAATTTAAGTTCATTTGAAATGTCAACATTTGACATTTATTTAGTTTAATAAAAACTATTTGTTTGCTAATTCAGAAAAAGAAGCTTTAAAAAGAAAGTGGAGTTTTAAGTGGTTAAAGCCACATTTTTCAACTAGATGAGCCCAAATTTCCTTAAACTTAAGGATAAGACAGCAAATCTCCTTGCTGTTACAAATTTAGAAAATTGTGACAAAATTTACAAAAATATTACAAAATGCTGTAAATATAAATGTGAGAGCGAAAAGAATGAGAAAATTAAACCTGTATTAGAGAATCTCAGTGTATTTTTGGCAATGTTACTCAGCCTTTTTACTTGAGGACAACTGCTGGTCTTAGACCATATACTGAATAACCTGCATGACAGTCAGAATTATTAGGGATGCACCGAATATTCTGCAACCAAAATTATTCTGTTCAAAATTTAAAAAACAAATACTTTTGACTGAATAAGTAAAAAGATCAATTAATTTCTACAGAACACTGATGTCTTTAATGACACTGTGAGCTGTTTCTAGTTCTGGGCTGTAAACAGAAGCAGAGTGTAAGTTTACTGCAGTAACGTTAG
>BRDA01007135.1:0-12324 GCA_036984385.1 Crenuchus spilurus
TGATGTTTAAACACACAAAATGTTAAAACTTGCAGTCTTATGTTTTCACCCTGTGTTTTTGCGCTCCCTAGTTTTGACAGTGATCTGACGCCATAGTCTCTGTCTCTGTCTCTGTCTCTCACACACACACACACACACACACACACACACACACACGGAGAGAGACAGAGACCAGTCATAGTTCACATCAATGTCAAGACTAATCTGTGCTAATCCGTCCATAACTCTTTCTAAATGACAGAGAAGGTAGTCCTTTGGCGAGTGGTTCTCACAAACATTCGCCAATGATCTTAAATCAATTGCAATTGTTCTTAAAGACATTTAATCAGTTGTAGTTAACTAGCTAAGCTAAGTCCAATGGCCAGTATTGCTAGAGAACAGTCGCTGTAAGCCAAGGCATTACTAATAACAAACTATCAGAACTCTTTAACCAATCGTGCTTTTAGGATGAGGTTAGGACCGCCCACTCAATTAACATACGGTTTGAAGAAAAGTAAATGCACAAGAGTGGAAATACATAAATAAATAAATGTAGACATGTTAAATACATAAATAAAAACATTTATTATTAGTATATACATTTTTTCATGAAAAAGTGTATATTTATTAATTTATTTTTACTTTTGTCATGTTTTGTCCTCCATTTATTTATTTATTTATACTTTTGTCATTTTTGGTCCCCCATAAACACCTGCACATTTACAGTGAGGAAAATAAGTATTTGAACACCCTGCAAATTTGCAAGTTCTCCCACTTAAATCATGGAGGGGTCTGAAATTTTCATCTTCGGTGCATGTCCACTGTGAGAGACATAATCTAAAAGAAAAAATCTGGAAATCACAATGTATGATTTTTAAATTATTTATTTGTGTGTTACTGCTGCAAATAAGTATTTGAACACCTGCCAATCAGCAAACGTTCTGGCCCTCAAAGACCCGTTAGTCCGCCTCTAAAAAGTCCACCTCCACTCCACTTATTCTAAATTAGAAGCACCTAAATAACACCAAATTGTGCTAAACACTTAAAATAAATGTTTTGAATAACTTTAAATTATTTAATAAATTATTTGAAAAACTTAGTCTTTTAAGCTCTGATCAAAAGAAAAGTGCATTTTGCATCTCACATCTGAGGTCGGAGGCCATTCTTTCAGTGCACTCTTTTTCCCACTCTATTATATTGTTTCCCCATATTTCCCCACTTACTTGAGCTCATTCTTATGCAGCGCCTGGCTGCCTGCTGTGTGTTTGGTTGTGTGACTGGTCAACTTGGGCGGGAGAGATAAACAGGAAACGCGGGCTTGGAAGGGACAGACTACCTACCACTCTTTTTTTTTTTTTTGCTTTATTATGGGGAGCTGGGAGATAATCAAAGAGTTTCACTCAGAAAGAAAGTCAAGCCAAAATAAGTAACTTCATGTTTAAAAACATGCCCAAAAATGCAACCTGTGACTCAGGAGATTTGCAAACAACTTTAGAAAAAAAAAACAAGCCCGCTTGTCAAGTCGCTTTTAATTAGTTGATTGGCAACACTGCTCCACGGCTAGTCTCCATCAGTGGTGCCAGATCTTGTAATAGAAACAAGCAACCAGCTCTATCAAAACAAGCCCTAAATAAGCCCAACTGGCAACCCACCACATTCTGTAAAACCAAGGCCACTTTTAAACAGTATAAAAGTAAACATTTATTATGACATTATACTTGAATCACACCAAAATTATGATAAAACAGTTTTAATATAAACATTTTGAATAACTTAAATTATTTAATAAATTATTTTAAAATGAATTTTTTTGAATATCTTAAACTTTTAAGCTCTGATCAAAAGAAAAGTGCATTTTGCATCTCACATCTGAGGTCAGAGCCATTCTTTCAGTGCACTCTTTTTCCTACTCTATTATATTTTTTTCAATATTTTCTCCACTTACTTGAGCTCATTCTTATGCTGCACCTCGTCATTCTGGATGCTGCCTGCTGTGTGTTTGTTTGGGTGTGTGACTGGTCAGCTTGGGCGGGAGCGATAATCAGAAAACGGGGTCTTGGAAGGGACAAACTACCTACCACTCCTCTGTGGCTTTATTATGGGGAGCTGGGAGATAATCAAAGAGTTTCACTTGGAAAGAAAGTCAAGCCCAAATAAGCAACTTCACGTTCAAAACAAGCCCTAAAAACCGCAACCCACAACTCACGAGATTTGCAAGCGTCTTTAGAAAAAAACAAGCCCAAAGTTGCTTATAATAAGCGGACTTGGCAACACTGGTCTCCACTTCTAGTATCTGAAGAGTTTAAAACTAGAGCTGTGATTGGTCGAAGTTTTCTTTTCCAATCAGGTCGCTGCCCAATGAGGTTACAGCCATAGACGAGCTACATAGTGCATGAATACACAGACAGCTGAACTCAAAACCATCGACAACTTTTTGCGTATTTTGAAGTTACAAATCGTAGCACCGTAATTTATGATGGTCTAAATGAGTATCTGCTATGCAAAATGCGTAAAGGTTGGCAGGTCTGCAGTTATAATAATCAAAATTAAAAGAAATACACATTTGAAATATATCAGTCTGTGTGTAATGAATGAATATATGCAAGTTTCACTTTTTTAATGGAATTACTGAATTAAATCAACTTTTTCATGATATTCAAATTTTATGACCAGCACCTGTATATGCCAGTTTGGCCCACAACTGTTATACACATGTTGCCTCAAATGTTTGTGCACCCAGCGATCTACTCCATTTCCGCCCATCAGTCACATCAACTGTCGAAGTTTCACTGTCTTATTTTGATGTGTCACTCCTCTAAAAGTACCACAATTTCATGATTCATGAATCCAAGTAGTTCTCAATGATAGTATACATTTTGCGTCTTTGTCTCATCTGCTTCTGTTCTGCACTGTACCATCTCTGCTCTTACCTCAAAATAACGACTTGGCATCTCAAAAATATTGACTTAGTATCTCAAAATAATTATATATTATATAAATAATAATGACTTTGAATCTCATAATTATGACTTCCTATGTTGTTTTTTTAAAGTGGCAGAAATGGGCTTCCATAGTTATGACACTAAAAACATCTTTAATTTTTCTTTTTAAGAGAAACAATTCAGAGCTTCATCTGCGATTTCTACAACTAAAAACACAAACGATTTTTCTGCTCATGTTTTTGCTGAGTATTAAACATGCAGTGCTTAACACATACTCTAAAATGTGTAAAATAAGTCATTTACTGTATATATGGACATATGAACAGGTATTTTTATTGGCAGGTCTTTTGTAGTTTGTAGGCCTTTTGCTGTTACTCTTGCATTGTCATTTCTTTCAGGATTGCTTGTGCTTTCTGTGTGATCTTAGCAAGACATCAACTCATAGGGAGAGTATCAATAGACAAATATTCTCCATTTGTAGACACTTTGCTTATCCATGGACCTTTTATCCATGGATTCATGGAGCTTTTATAACAGCTTCATATCTCTAGTGTCTTCTAAACGTGTCTTTCTACAAAGCAAATAAAGGTCATCACAAGATCAAAAAAAGAAAACTGAACAAATAATAAATCAATTTCATCCCCTTCAAAGAGCACCATCTCCCAATCATACTGTATTGCACATTTTACTAAAAAGGATTGAAACAAGATTTCACTGGAATAGTTAAAGCAGAGAAAACAAAATGTGTAGTGCAATTACAGTATTAGGAATGGAAAATATTATCAAAGTGTGTCTAGGGTTAAAGAAATGGTGCACAAAGTACTTTTCTATCAAAAAACATAACCCTGCTGCAGAGACGGATCTTTAGAACAACAGAGAAACAGAGAGAACAGAACTATATTTACACTGATGCATTTAGTCGACATTAGCAGAAGTTGGCAAAACTAACGTCCGATTAGACTACGCTTGTTTGGAATTAAAGTACAAATTTAAGACTTTAATAAATTTAATTTAAGACCTTGGATGGATATCTGGCCGTTTTTAGGCCTTGTTAAGGCCTTAAATTTTAAGTTTTGAATTTTAGACGTTTTAAGACCCCACAGGAACCCTGTTTATAATACTTTTTTTAAAAAAAAAGAAGCTTCCTCAATTGTAACTATCAAATTAATGACATTCACACAGCTTTATTTTGGAACTCTAGACCAGAGAATATAATTACTTTAATTCTGGGAAAGTAACTACAGGAATGTAAGGCACATGGAGTAAAAGATCTGAGAGCAGGGTCCAGTAATGAAAAAAGCAGAGGTTTTCAAACATCAGCGGCAAGAGAATCCCTGCTAAAACATACAAAAATAACATATTAAAATACAAGAACAGCTGGCAGTCTGTCAGACAAGTTTCATTTGAAATGGTTTCAGCTACAACATGCGTTGCTAATAAACTAGCAGCATTTAGTAACTGAGGAAGGTTGCAACACTGTTTCTCAGTTGCTCAGATACTACTTGGTCTAGATCAAACAAATGTATATATTTATTAAACTTACATCTGTCTGGTAATTATATCATTTGAAGATGATTAAATATTACATTTCACAATATTTATTTGAATGCCAGAAGTCATATTTTGCTACTGTTCCCAGTGTGGTTCTCATATGTACTCATCTTTAAATGATTTGCATAATTAGGATCTGGGATGGTTACATGTTAAAAAAGGCATTAAATTTAACTTTTGCAATTTCTCTTAAGAACAGTACTTTGAATATATGCATCGTTGCACTAATTATTTGTACATTTATTAATAGTATTTCTTATTTTGTCAAATTAATCATACAACTGTGTGTTTATGCATATAACTCAGGCCTACATTGAGTCAATGTGCAGATGTCAGGGATATCTTTTGCAATGCTTTCATATCTCCAAATTGTTTTGAAATACAAGCATGTTAATGATTGGAGGTTGGGTCTAACTGAGCAAGTTTCATCACTCTAGCATGCTTATGATTATAGGAATAAGAACAACATAAGATGTTGCAACCATTCCCAGCCTCCACTGTGTGACTAAACATTCAGCACCAGCTCCAGGTCACCAGTGATCATCTACCTAATTTTATCTTTTCATCCGTTTCTTTCTTCTTGCTTTTCTTTTGTGGCCTCTTTTCTGCTCCTGTCCATCAAAGTCAGAAATGTGGCTCTGCTCCTGAACTTTCAGGTCTGGATGACTCTGAAATTTCTCCTCCTCCAGCTCTTCAGCAGCAGCAGTAGTAGTTGAAGAACTCTTCCGTGCTCGTTTTTTACACATATCTTTACTTTCTGTATTAGATACAGGTCGACCTTTAACTTTGTTCTCTTCTGACAACACTGCAGTGGAATCTACGCTGTGATGTCTCAGCTGGTGGTTCCTCAGACTGATGTTGTGGTTGAAACACTCTCCACATTGCTCACACATGAAAGGCTTCTCTCCTGTGTGGAGACGCAGATGAGACTTCAGGTGTCCAAACTGGTTAAAGGACCGTTCACACACCTCACAGGTGTAGGGTTTTTCTCCTGAGTGAATGAGCATGTGTCGCTCATATCTGTAAAGAGCAGAAAACTTCCTGTTACAGGTGTGACAGGTGTATTTCTTTTGACCCCTGTGGCTCTTCAGGTGTTGATTACGTGTAACAAAGTCTTTAAACTTCTCAGGACAGTCAGGACAGATGTAAGGCAGCTCATCATCGTCATGTTTCTGCTCGTGCTCGAGTTTGGATGTCTTTGTATTGAACACCATCATACAATACTTACAGATGTGGGTGTAGTCTCCGTGCAGTCTGCGGTAATGCACTTTCTGGCCGATCTCTGTAAAGAAGCGCTTTCGACACAATTGACAAGAAAAAGGTTTGATCTTGTACTCACAAACATGGCCTTTTTGACTGGGGTCAGTCTGCACCCTGACTGATTTATTACAGTCCTGGCAGATCACATGTTCATAAAGGTTTGCTGTAGCACCATGCACATCCAAGGCATGCAGGTGGAAAGTATTTATGTCAGTAAAATGAACAGAGAAGTCTTTGAAACTGCTGATCTCAGCACCATCCCCTAGACCACAGTCTGCACAGCCGTAGATCTTCTGATGTCTGCGAACTGTACATGCCATTTTTGCAACAGCTCCACAGTCTACACACCAAATTATTGGTTTAACGGTGTTCTGATACAGTTTCTGAGGTTTTTTCCACTCCATCTCCTTCTCAACACATTCATCCTCCGAGCTGTCTGTTGTATTAGATGAGGAACTTGACAGGTTCTCTTCTAAATCATCTGGCTGCCACTCTTCAGAGGACTGATCATTTGCTTTCTCAGCAAGCTTTACTGTGTTGTCCTCATCAGTAAATAATTTATTCTGATCAGTTACCAAGTCACAAGTTGTATTGTAAAGTTGTTTTGTTGTCTCATTTTCTGCTGGGGTAACATTAAATCCATCATCCTCAATGTTTTTTCCTTTCACTGAAAAATGTGAAAAACTATCTTCATATGTTGCCTTCAATGTATGAATCTCCTCCATCTCACCATCATCGTTCTCTTCTTTCACTCCAAAACTCAGGATTTCACCTCTAGCATCTTCGTCTTCCTGCAGCATGTTCACATTTACTCTGCTCTGCTTACAAGGATTGTTCTCATGAACTTTTTGCTCCCAATTTAAGACATCACACCGAGCATCTGTCATACACATATCAGCCACCTGGAGACAACATAAATAAACACTAAACTTAGGAGATCATGACTACTAAATACTTTACAACCTAGAATATGTGTTTTCTTGTAAACAAGTTTTTAAGATCCATTAATCTGATCAGATGAAGCAATCTGAGAAGTGTCTAGCACTGAATCTTGATAAACCATTAGTTCACCATATAAGATACTGATGCACAAATGTCAAACACTTCAAAATGTCTCATGATGCAATCATGTCATTACTTCTTAGTTGACTATTAGTGCATTTTCTCTCATGAACAGTAAAAAACAAATACTTCTGAAACACTACATAAAAAAACAGACCCCCAATTAAAAAAAACACAAAGTGAGTTTGACTTTGATCAGTGACGTCAGAAAACTTTGAGTACACGTTTAATTTCCAATTAGCCTAATTGCATAACCACTGTTATAAAATGGACTGTGCTATCTGCATGTCTGCGTCTTGGCTCCACATGGAAAAGAACTGAAACTGTCAAGCTTCATGTTGATGGAAGACATTAAAACATCAGTGGAAACAAAGTTGCAGATGACATCAGGAGGGGCAGGATGAGCCACTGTACCATTACCCAAATCAGATGACAATGACACCAGACAGTGCAGTACTAGCACAGTGTAAAACTCCTCTGGCAAAAAGCAGAGTTTCTTCCGTCAATCAAGTGAAGTGAAAAGTGACATATGGCTCATTTCTGTTGTATGATGTTGCCTTCTAGTCTTTTCCTGCTTGGTGGGCACCAATTTTATTACCATGTGACTTTGAGCAAGGAACTTGACCTCCAAGCTGTCCCCCAGGTGATGGGAATGATGGAGGTACCCAAGCACATGTGCACTTAATGTTCCTTAGTGTGTGTATATATGTGTGTGTTCACAGCACAGGTGGGATAAATGTAGAGGTCAAATTCCTAAATTTGGTAGAAAAAGGTCCCATCTTCCTTAATTGTTATCATGCTAGTCTATGATATGTCAGTATATACATACCTTTTCTGAAAGGCCACAGTGGCTGCCTCACCATTAAAGCAAGTCACCACTAACCAATCAACACCATGAAGACCAAGGAGATCTCCAAAAAAGTCAGTGACAAGGTTGTTGAGAAGTACAAGTCAGGGTTGGGTTATTAAAAAAAAAACACCCAAATCTCAGATGATCCCCCAGAGCACCATCAAGTCCATTATCACAAAATGGAAAGAATATGTTACCACAACAAACCTGCCAACAGAGGGCCGCCTACCAAAACTGTGAGACTAGGCAAGGAGGGCATTAATCAAAGAGCCAACTCAGAGACGAAAGGTAACCCTGAAGGAGATGCAGAGTTCCCAAACAGAGACTGAAGAATCTGTCCATATGACCACAATAAGTCCGTATATAGTATCACAAAAGTGAGTACACCCCTCACATTTCTGCAGATATTTAAGTATATCTTTTCATGGGACAACACTGACAAAATCACACTTTGACACAATGAAAAGTAGTCTGTGAGCAGCTTATATAACAGTGTTAATTTATTCTTCCATCCAAATAACTCAATATACAGCCATTGATGTCTAAACCACCAGCAACAAAAGTGAGTACACCCCTTAGTGAAAGTTCCTGAAGTGTCAATATTTTATCTGGCCACCATTACTTTCCAGAACTGCCTTAATTCTCCTGGGCATGGAGTCTACCAGAGCTTCAAAGGTTGCCACTGGAATGCTTTTCCACTCCTCCATAATAACATCATGGAGCTGGCAGATATTTGAGACTTTGCGCTCCTCCACCTTCCACTTGAGGATACCTCAAAGATGTTCTATTGGGTTTAGGTCTGGAGACATGCTTGACCATTCCATCACCTTTACCCTCAGCCTCTTCAATAAAGCAGTGGTCGTCTTAGAGGTGTGTTTGGGGTCATTAACATGCTAGAACAATGCCCTGCGACCCAGTTTTCAGACGGAGGGGATCATGCTTTGCTTCATTGTTTCACAGTACATATTGGAGGTCATGTGTCCCTCAATGAAATGTTACTCCCCAACACCTGCTGCACTCATGCAGCCCCAGACCATGGCATTCCCACCACCATGCTTGACTGTAAGCATGACAAACTTATCTTTGTACTCCTCACCTGATTGCCACCACACATGCTTGAGACCATCTGAACCATTCAAATTCATCTTGGTCTCAACAGACCATAGGACATGGTTCCAGTAATCGATGTCCTTTGTTGACATGTCTTCAGCAAACTGTTTGTGTTCAGACTTCAGAAGAGGCTTCCTTCTGGGGTGACAGCCATGCAGACCAATTTGATGTAGTGTGCGGCGTATGGTCTGAGCACTGACAGGCTGACCCCCAAATCTTCAATCTCTACAGCAAAGTTGACAGCACTCCTGCGTCTATCTTTCAAAGACAGCATTTGGATGTGACGCTGAGCATGTTCACTCAGCTTCTTTGGATGACCAACACAAGGTCTGTTCTGAGTGGACACTGCTCTTTTAAAATGCTGGATGATCTTGGCCACTGTGCTGCAGCTCATTGTCAGGGCGTTGGCAATCTTCTTGTAGCCTTAGCCATCTTCATGTAGTGCAACAATTAGTCTTTTAAGATCCTCAGAGAGTTCTTTGCCATGAGGTGCCAAATTGGAAATTTCAGTGACCAGTATGAGAAAGTGTGAGAGCTGTACTACAAAATTGAACACACCTGCTCCCTGTGCACACCTGAGACCTAGTAACACTAATGAGTCACATGACATTTTGGAGGAAAAATGACAAGCAGTGCTCAATTTGGACATTTAGGGGTGTACTCACTTTTGTTGCTGGTGGTTTAGACATTAATGGCTGTATATTGAGTTATTTTGAGGGAAGAATAAATTTACACTGGTATATAAGCTGCACACAGACTATTTTTAATCGTGACAAAGTGTCATTTTGTCAGTGTGTCCCATGAAAAGATATACTTAAATATCTGCAGAAATGTGAGGGGTGTACTCACTTTTGTGATACACTGTACACTCCATAGAGCTGGGCTTTATGGAAGAAAGGCCAGAAAAAAAGCCTTTACTGACAAAGAGTTTGCCAAAAGGCATGCAGGAGACTCCCCAGATGTATGGAAAAAGGGGCTCTGGTCAGATAAGACCAACGTTTTGGCCACCAAGGAAAATGCTATGTCAGGCACAAAACCAGACCCAAGAACACTATTCCCACAGTGAAACATGGTATTGGCAGCATCATACTGTGGGGATGTTCTGCAGCAGCAGGTACTGGGAAACTGGCCCAAGTCAAGAGGAAGATTGATGGTGGTATATAAATAGATATTCTTGAGTAAATCTTTTTTCAGTCTGTTAGTTATTTGAGACTGGGACAGAGGTTCATCTTACAACAAGTCAATGATGGATGTGGCAAGCTCATACAGACTTATCCAAAGCAACATGGAGCTGTAATTGTTGCAAAAGGTGACTCTACAAAGTACTGACTTTAAGGGGGTGAATAGTTACACAATAAAAATTTGTATTATTTTGTCCTATTAGTTGTTTATTTCACAGTAAATAGAAAATCAAAAGTTCAAATTTGTAGGCATGTTCTGTAAATGAATTTATGCAAACCCTCAAATAATTAATTTTAATTCCAGGTTGTGAGGTAGCAAAACACAAAAAACCCAAAGGGGTAAAAACGTTTGCAAGACACTGCAAGATGCTAATTAAGTGAGATTCAAATGCAAATGCTTGCAAACCATACACTTCTGCATGGTATGTTTTTCCTTTTTTCAATCAAAAACTTGATTGCGTTTTTGAGATAAGTATAGCAACTGCAGTATCCATAAATTTGACTAGGGATGCCCACACTTTTGAAAGTTGTATTATTCAGGGTGCTACGAGCTGTTGGTAACAAATACACAATTTAAAAAAAATCCACTTTCCCCTTACAAACCTTGTCCTTTGGCATTTCTGCTGACTGTGAGGTCCACAATCTGTAGTTACAGCAGACCAGACATTCCTGTCTGAGAAAGAGATTCCCTCCTTTGCCTTTACCTTGAACAAGGCACTCACTGGAGCACTCCAAACAGCGGAACATCAGCAGCACCAAAACCTCTTTGTTCAAATTCACATAACTGCTCCTGAAAGATAGAACATATAACCAAGTATTCAGAAGCACAGACTTCGTCAATTCAACAAAACAGCTCAGAATGCGTTTGTACGCATCTCATAACCTCTTTTTTTTGATGGATCACATACTTGCATGCACCAAAAAAATCATTCTAAGGAAGTCATGGTTTTACTGTCAGTACTGGACATACTCATAGACGGACTTTCCTTCTTCATCTTCTTCAGATGATGGTTTCTTTTGCTCATCTGTTGTTTGTTTGCTCCACTGACGGACAGTCGACACAGTCACTTCATCCTGCATTTTTGGTAAGTTAGAGTAAACCCCAGAATGCAGCAGCATTAAGGGTTCTCCAGGACTGGGACTAAAACAATTAATATAAAAGTCACAGTAGAGAAACACATGGTTGACTGCCAGAGCACACTTTTCTGATACATTTCAAAGCTTTCAAAGCAGAATTCATAAAGTCTGGACAGGGCTGGTCAATGACCCAATTCCCCATAACACGTGTACAGGCCACAGTTATGTAAACAGTAAACACAGTAAATAAAAAGTAAAATTGCATTAACACGGAGTAGTTTGTTCTCCAATTAGAACAATAAAAAAAAATGTTTAATAAAAAAAAAAATTAAATATGCAGTTTATCTGGGGGTATTAACTGTTGTACAAGACAAGATGACTACCTTCATACTGCAGGGTAAATCTGATTTTTTGATCATAACCAATATGATTTTTCTGTAGTTTGAAACGTAAAGTGTCACATTAAATATGACCATATACAGAAATTGCCATCACATTTCTTCACCATATGCCATCAACATCTTATTAACATGAAGTAAAGGAGCATGTGCGGTCACCTCTCTGATGCTGAATCAGCTGAATCATCAGATAAGGTCCACTCGATTCTTGATGCAGTGCAGGTTTGTCTTCTTGAAAAGCTGTAAAATTAAAGATTCTGATATTAGTTCCCAAACTAATGTGCAAGCATGTATAAAGCAGCCTACAAAGACAAGGAGAGGTAAGGACAATTTACATATATAGCACCTTTCATACACCACCCTTTTTAATTGCTTTACAGACTAAGACATACAAATACAAATCAGTAGAATTAGAAGAGAGAAAAGAATGAAACTAAATAAAACTGCAAACGTAAATCAACATAAAATTTAAAGTATGAAAGTGAAAAAAATAAAAATAAAAATTTAAGAAAAAAGTCAATTAAAAACCACACCAGCAAGCTCCAAAACACATTTTCTTTGTTCTTATGCAAAATATACATGTGCTCACTTCATATTTACTATGTTCTCACTCAGATTAGCTTTGCTCTGCTACACAACCGCTCATGTGCGCTTACAGTGGGGAAAAAAAGTATTTGGCCAGCCACTGATTGTGCAAGTTTTCCTACTTAGAAAGATGAGAGATGTCTGTAATTTTCATCATAGGTGCACTTCTACTATGAGAGACAAATGAGAAAACAAAATCCAGGAAATCACATTGTAGGATTTTTAAAGATTTTTTTTGTAAATTATGGTGGAAAATAAGTATTTTGTCAATAAACAACCAGCGAGAATTCTGGCTTTTACAGACCTGTTAGTTCTTCTTTAAGAAGCCC
>BRDA01007135.1:12424-26947 GCA_036984385.1 Crenuchus spilurus
TAACAAACATTAAACGTAAATGGTTAAAGACATTAGCCAGGGTATAAATCAGGGTATATAAATGTATATGCAAACATTATATTTGCGACATGCAGCGATACGGCAACAGGCACGCGCCAATTGCATGTATCAACCCAGTTTGTGATGGATTGCACATTCAGAGGCTCGGCTCGGCTCGCTGCTACCGCACCTCGCGTTTCTCCCTTGTATTTAAACAGGAAATATGCAATTTCAGCAATTTTGACTATAAAAAATGTTCGAAATTAGTCATGCATAAAGATCAGTGGACAAATATTAATATAAATTTTATGTTGTTATTTTTTTTCTTGTCATGATGACAGGTGAGGCTGACTGCATTAATCCCTGATTTAATACTACAAATTTAATACGGCACCTAAAAAATAAACCTTTAACAGAATACAGTGAGCTCGATCAGACAGCTCAGTTAAAGGCTGTACCTAAGCAATCTACGCTATCAGAAAGGTTTAAAAGAAAAGTTCTCTCGAGACAGCGCTACGGCCAAGAAGATCACAGAGAGGGTCACTGAATTCACTGCTTTGGATGACCAGCCGATTGCTGTGGTAGAGAATACAGGTTTTCGGCGTCTTTTAGAGCTTTTGGAAACACTTAACAATAGTTTGTAAGCTGGCAGTTTTTTCTCCCTAAAGCATTGCAGTTGTTAAATATAAACATTGGATTAATTTTATTAACTATAATGTAATGTGTGCACTGTGTGAAGAGTATTATCTGGTTCTTATCTAGAAAATAGAAGTATCGGTTTGAGACTCTTTATCGGGAGACACTAAAAAATTAATGACTCGGATCGGATCGGGAACAGAAAAAACGTGATCAGGACATCCCTAATTTTCAGTGTTTGGAAAGCTTGGCGATAATCAACGCTCTTATTTACATCTAATATTCACGTTCTATACATCTGTAAAATGCACTCGTTATATTGCAGTAACACAACACCGATCTCTCTCTCTCTCTCTCTCACACACACACACACACACACACACACACACACACACACAAACACACACGGAGAGAGAGAGAGAGAGATCAGTCATAGTACCTTCTCTTTCTAAATGAAAGAGAAGGCAGTCTTTTGGCGAGTGGTTCTCACAAACATTCGCCAATTATATTAAATCAATTGCAATTGTTCTTAAAGACATTTCATCAGTTGTAGTTAACTAGCTAAGCTAAGTCCAATGACCAGTATTGCTAGCGAACAGTCGCTGTAAGCCAAGGCATTACTAAAAGAGAGGAAACTATCGGAACTCTTTAACCAATTGTGCTTTTAGAATGAGGTTAAGACCGCCCACTCATTTAACATACGGTTTGAAGAAAAGTAAATGCACACGAGTGGAAATACATAAATAAATAAATGTAGACATGTTAAATACATAAATAAATAAATGTAGACATGTTAAATACATAAATAAAGTAAAAACATTTATTATTAGTATATACACTTTTTCATGAAAAAAATATTTATTTATTTATTTATTTATACTTTTCTCATGTTTGGTCCTCCATTTATTTATTTAACTATTTATGTATTTCATTAATTAATTATTTATTTATTCATTGATTTATCTATCAATTAATTAATAAATTATTCATAATTAATACATTTATTTATTTATTTAGTTATACTTTTGTTATTTTTGGTCCTCCATAAAATCCTACTGTTTTCACGATATGTGATTGGCCAGTCACACAGAGCACCCGCCCCTCCCTTCACAGACTCTCCCTTCTCTGTGTGTCCCTTCTCTCTCTTCAACCTTAATTATCTTTGTTTAACTTTGTGTGGGGGGAAAAAAAGGAAAAGAACGTTAAGTAGTAACAATAAATAATTGAAAGAAAAAAATCTGTTTATCATAAAATAAAAAAGGAAGTCGTGTTGAGTATGACAACTCTTGTTCGTGAATAGTAAATATTTCTCTTACATTTGTGATCAAAAACATTGATTTGAATCTCAATGTTGAGGCTGTTCTGTAAATAGTTTTCAAACAAACAATACATATAGCAACGTCTGATCAATACATATCAATTTCAGACTCCATCATTAAACTAATGTACATATTAAGCCCCACCCACTTCCGGTTAAACCACAACCAATTCCGGTTTACGCCCCACCCACTCCAAGTACAGATATGATACAGATAATTTAGATGGTTGAACAGATACAGATAGTGGTGTACTCGCTCATCCCTAGTATTTAACACAGGTTTAAATTTGAGGTCACTGATGAGACCAATTAATTTTAACGGTGAAAATATACTGCAATAAAAACAGCTTTAGGATAAAGTATTGTTATGGTAACAGACAAGGAGGGTTTGGAAAAGTTGTCTAACATTTATATTAACTTTTGTCAGAAAGCTCTCTGAAATGTAAAGTTACATTACTCTCTGTCCACATCCCAAACTGCACACTGTTACTACAGTTAATGTGTATAAAAATAAAATATAATAAATAAATAAAAGGACTCCATGGTTAGTAATGCAGTAATGTTTCAGAGTGAACTGTTTGGGACACAGCCTTACTCTAACAATAATGTTAGTCTTGTCTAGTCAGCTAAAGTTAACTTTTTTTTTGTCATTTCAGCATTATGTCACAAAAGAAAAAAATAAAACCACCAACAGAGTTTACACACAAAAACATAATAATAATAAATAGTTAACCAAACCTGTTATTATATTGTTTTATATATTATATATAACCTTATTAGGAAAGTACTGGTACAAAGAGGGACATTGCTTTCTTAACTGAATTAGTAATGAATATGTTGGCATTTGTGAGTTTTATGAAGCATTTTGCAGATACAGATCCAGCATTTGAAACATCCTGTACATTTATATTTTATCCTAAGGACCCTAAGCAACTCAATTAGAAGAGAGGACGGGAAACAGGTGGAGCAGCCGGGAGTGAGGTGAGGTTTTGAAACTGACGATTATTAATAATTCAATCCAGAAATAAAATAAAACAGGAGATAAAACAGAATAAATGGGAATCATACAGTGTGCTTAGTTTCTCATTAGCTGTTCAGAATAGTTTTTAAGTGTCTGTGACCCCAGTGGCAGAGACTAATCTCTCTGACTTTCAGCTAAAGGTGAACATGAGTGTATTGTTGATGGACTCATTGTTTCTGACTGCACTCATCAGCTGCACCAGGACACTGTCATGCACAGCACATACTGAAATGTTACTGCAGTGTTGAATAAGTGGATGTCTATGCCTTAGCTTTAACCTCTTATGCTCCAAGCCTATTTTTTTACCAATTTCTGCTGGAAATTACATACTAGTGCTGGGCGATAAAACGATAACGATATGTATCGCGATAGACATGTAATAAATATCAATAGAAAATGCGCTCGATAGAACGTTCGATATATATTTTCTTCATTGGAATAAACCAGAGCAAAGATTCCGCTTTAAATGCACCCGCTTGTGAAGCAAGATTGGTTGGTCGGTCCTCTGGTGCCTAGCAACGTATGGCGTAACATGCTAATAGCCAATCATGGAGCACTTGGAGCACTTGGTTGTGCCACCTCCTTAGCTCGTGCACGCCCTCTTGTTTGTGTAACTTTCTTGAACTGGCATGGTGTTAGAAGCATGGTGAAAAGTGGAATATGAACGCGACAGTGAACAGCGCGACAGCGAGCAAAGAAATTGTGAATAAAAAAAGGAAAGGTCAGCTCACCAGTATGGAAGTTTTTCGGATTTTTTCAGTCGGACCGCACTTAGACCAACGTTGTCTGCAAATTGTGCAGGACTGTCGTCCCCACCAAGACCGGCAATACGACCAACTTGTTTTCCCACCTTAGCCGATCCCACCCTTTGGAGCACAGCCGAGTTCGACAACAACCAGCATCTACTGTTGCAAAACCGCAGCAACAGACCACTATGGAAAGGTATTCCACATCAGTGCCTTATGTTAAATCATCCAAACGTTATAAAGAAATAACCCAGGCAGCGGCATATCATATAGCCAAAGACATACAACCACTCTATACAGTCAAGATGCTGGGTTACAGAAATCTGCTTCACGCACTTGACCCACGCTATGTTCTGCCAGGTCGGAAGTACTTTTCTAAGGTTGCCATTCCAAAACTGTATCTATTATGCAAAGAAACTGTGCAACAAGAAATTTTAGCAGCCAAGTACTTTGCAACAACCACTGACCTGTGGTCAAGCCGTACCTCAGAGCCATACATTAGCTTGACCAATTATTTTATAGACAACGAATGGAATCTGAAAAACAGATGTCTTGAAACTGCATATTTCCCAGAAAATCACACAGAAGTTATTGCAGAGGGCTTGAGGCTGTTGTCCTGGGCTCTAATTGAGGACAAAATGGTGTGCATCACTACAGACAGTGGAGCCAATATAGTGAAGGCGGCATCACTAAATGACTGGACTTGGCGGCAGTGTTTTGGCCATCGTTTGCACTCTGCTGTTGGTGAGTAGCATTGCCATTTTGATGATAATCATCCATGTTGGTTCCTGTTTATTATCCAATGTTTATTTGAGATCCTATAGTACTAATAACAACAACAAAAACTATACTACTAATACTACTAATAATAATAATGCTGATTATCATTGTAATAATAATAATAATTTTTATTATAATTGTTATTAGTAAGCGATTAAGTATTTTATATGAAAGCACCTTTACACAGTGACTGAGTGAAACTTATCGGTTATTTATGCTGCTGTTGTTTTTCTGCAGGTGTTGCAGGAAAGGATAAAAGAGTGGACAAGGCTGTTCGAGTGTGCAAGAATGTTGTCCCCTCCTTTTCTCACTCATGGAAGAAAAACTATGCACTCTCCAAAGCACAGGAGCGTCTTAATCTCCCCCCACACCAGCTGAACACAGAGTCACGAACTAGGTGGGGCTCAAAACAAAAGATGGTGGCAAGGGTCCTAGAGCAACAAAAGGCCATCACTGAAGTTCTGTCTTCTGACAAAACCAGCAGACACCTGATCCCAACGTGGCAGGACATTGATGTCCTTGAATCAATGAATGCCGTCTTAAGTCCTCTCCTGGAGTTCACAGACTCCCTTTCTGGCGAGTCATATGTGACCATCTCATATGTGAAACCTGTTCTCCACTTGTTCCACTCTGATTTGCTGAAAGTAAATGAGGGGGACACTCAGCTTACAAAAGAGATGAAGAAAATCATGAGATAACTTGATGAAAAATATGCTGGCCCTGACACAGATGATTTCCTTGACATGGCTACCTTGGTGGACCCCAGGTTTAAAGTCCAATATATCAGACCAGAGAAGGTACCCCTTTAAAGTATAAAGTTTAAAATGAGAGCAGTGTCTGAAGTAATGAAAGAAGGCCAAGGCCAGTCACAGGCAGAAGCTTCTGAGGGAGCAGCAAACCAACGGGCAGAAGGTGGAGCTGTGGCTGCCACTGGACCACCTCCACCAGTGGGCGAAAATAAGCAACATAAGTCATTGAGGAGCTTCTTTAAAAAACAGTGCCAAGAAAAGGATGCCTTGCCTCTAACTGAAGAACAAAAAGTGGAGTGAGCTGGAAAGGTACCTGATGTGCCCTGATGCAGACAGTGAGTCTGATCCCCTGGACTGGTGGCAGCTTCATGAACACAACTTTCCCAGATTATCTTGGCTGGCAAAAAAGTACTTGTGTATCCCAGCCAACAGTACCCCCTCAGAGAGAATTTATATACTGGGGGTAACATTGTTACATGCTCTAGGGCAGCTTTAAAACCAGAAATGGTCAAGCAGCTGGTGTTCCTTGTGCAAAACCTTGATTGAAAATATACTTGTGTTGAATAGATCAGTTATGTTAAGTCTACCTCAGTTTGCTTTAATGTGTCTTATGTTTACAAAACACTGCACATAATTGAAACATGTTATTCACAGGAGGGTGAAACTTGTAATAAGAAAATACTTGAATAGTTCAAGGCTGTTTAGAGTAAGGAAAGTTTGAAGAGCTACTTTTTCAAATTTCTATGCTGACTTTATATTGCAATCAATGATACTATACTGGCAGCAGTCAGGTTTGTTACTTGTTACTTTTTTTGGTTTACGAAACACATACTTCAAAGCATTTCATTCACCTGAAAGTGAATCAGTTTGTAAACTTCCTAGCACTAAAGCACCTCCTAGCACTAATATATAGAAGGATAAGCATTTTTTTTATTTGAGTGTTTTTCATGGTTGTGTTGCCATTTCTGAGAAAGGTTAAATTTGAAATAAAAGTGTTTAAATAATGTTGAAATAAAATGTTTAAATGTAGCATATTTTTCTCCTAGTCCTTATTTTAAATAGGTTAAATAGGGAATTTGTAAAATTCAAAAATTAGCGATATCGACCGATATGAAGTACTTATATCATGATAGTTTTTAGCCATATCGCCCAGCCCAGATATTTTCATGATGTGATGTTACAGAAAATCCTTCAAAGTTTTAATACAAAATGCCTAAATATATTGAAATGAATCTCCAATAGTCAAAATATTACAAAAACAACAGAAAAACTAGGTGCTTTTCAAAATATAATTTTAAAATGTAGATTTCAGTGGCGATAAATGACAGTTCCCATCATGAACCCTTTTTGCTGTTAAAAACTGTGCCACCTTTATTTTTATATATGTATATAATCCAAACATTGCATATAATTTAGAGGCTTTCTGACAACAGTTCCACGTAATGTGGAGTAAAATGTTTAGTTTGTAAACTGATCTTTAATTAGATTTATCTATAATAAAGAGATGTACAGATAATGTTGCATTTTGTTTTATTTATTTGTGGTTTACTGCAATTCCACAAATGCTGTTCTACATCACACATACAGTGATTTATTACCCTACCTACAGTGCACTCAGCTTATAGGTAATATTTTAGAAGATAGCGTGGGCTTCAATTTATATTAGCAAATGTGTGTCGTCGTCGTCGTCCCCCCCCCCCATGTCAAAACCGCTCCTACGCCCTTGGGTAATGCTAATTACGGCATTTGAACATGGCTGAAAATCAAAAACATTACATTGTGGTTGTGCACAACAAATCATGCATCAGATATCAAAGTAAACTAAACACAAAAACACAAGAAACAATGTCCACCTGTCCAGCAGAAATCGAGCAGCTTCAGCATCACTCTGAAATCCTCTTTCCTTCATGAGGGCTTTCCAGCTGGAAAACGCTATGCCTATATTGATCCTGGTTTTCTGCCGACGTTGATCTCTAAGCTTTTTTGCTTCCATTTTTTTCCGCTTTTCCCTCAATCTAATTTTATTTGCTTCCAGGTCCAGTACTTCTGCTTGTATTGAGTATCGATGATCTTCCATGACTGTTTCTGCAAATAATATTCAATCACAGGCAAGTTTATATTGCATGTGTGTTTGAGGAAAGAAATGTCTCACCTAGTCTTTGAAAAAAAAATATCTATAATTTATGCCATCACATCGGCATGTTTAGAGGCAGGACTAAATAAACTACCTGTGCACTGCCTCCTTAACTAGATTACCAGTGGTCATCTTTCTACACTTAATCACCAGCTATCAAGAGGTCTCAAGTGTGTTGTTTTGGGGTGCTGTGTACATTTCTCACAGCAAAGACTTTAACATCCACTCTCTGAACTCTTTATGGTTATGATAAGCAGAATGTGACCTCAACCAGCAGGTCAACACCTACTAAATTATAATTTTGAGCTAGGCTTTGTTTAAAATGTGCCAACATGCATTTAGTCAGAATTTAATACATCAATATTTATCAGATGCAGTTCGTCACACCAGTGTACAGCTCTATGACTTGATACCAGAATGAAACAACATAATTTTTTTAAGAAGACCAGAATATTCAGGTTATTTTTCTGGCTTAGTTTGTGTTAATGACGTCACAATACATGGAGGTTTGCTTGGCCTGAATTGGCCCAAATGATCTACAGCTCTGTCTTAAGTTAAATGTCCACCTTTAAAAATTAAGACATTTTAATCATGTAGCCTACAATAAAACACAAGTGCACCTTTGGTGATTTGAGAACTACATACTTTGATACAGAAAAGATTAATCTTTCAGAAGCAATTCAGGTTAATTTTTTGATGAATACCTGAATAAGATGAATAACTTCTACACGATGAGCTTTTCTGATGCCTTAATGACACTTCAGAAATACACCTGATATTGACACAGAAACAGTATAAACCGGGCTGTTTAGTTACTGAGATGTTTATCTGTACTAGTTATAAGGAGCAGTTTGTAGTTATTGTTACCTTTACTGGTTACTTGTTCTCTACAACACAGAGTGAATACATGTTGTTCGTTCACTAGTGAAGGTAATAAAGTTATAAAAACCTCCTCTCTTCAGTTTTAAACACTTGATACGGTCCAAATTTCGCTTTGTCCTCTAAAGCGTCTCCACACTAAATCCCGGCCATCTGTTTGACTTTTATTCACTGTAATCTCTCGTTTCTAACATTTCAGTTTCTGAAAACACAAACGCTTCTTCTGCTTCGTGTTTCTGCTGAATATTACACCTGTCACGCCACCACAGGACTGGTGCGGTACTACAACACAAGACACAGTATCTCATAAGAGAGAGGCCCAATAATATCTGTCTGCAGAGGATTTAAGCCAGAAGTTTCAAGCCAATGGCATTCTGCAAATTGGAGCTAGGGTGACCAGTCACGCATTTTCAATACTTTTCACCCGTCCCGCAAATTGAGACGTTGTCCCGCATTGTTATTGATAATCAGACTCGTTTTCAAAATATGTTTTATAATCTGTCATTTCTCAAACGGCTGTGTGACGACAGCAGTGAGGGCTGTCATCAGGAGACGGGGCGGGCTGTTTGATCATTTTAACCGCGGACGCAGATTAGGGCGCCCACCAACACAAACTAATCAAGTCAGAACAGCGCCGGTGTTGTACCGAATTCTGACTCTCCGCCAGAATCCGATTTCCCGTCGCGTGCACGCGCATCACACAGCGGTAAGAACGAATCGCACTCTGTGTTTCTGTTGTTTCTGTATTTAAATGACTAATATTGTTATAATTTCTTTCACAGAAAACAACAGAACATCTCACAAATCACTAGTTGTGTTATAGTTAACAAACGGAAGTCCTAAATAAATCCATATTATTAGAACGATGTTAAAACAAAAAACACAACCGAGATTCTGCTGCAGCTCCTAACATCATCTCGTGTTATTGGTCTAAATTCAGTGATTCACATCTTTTCAGAAGAAGTAATGACACTACATATAATACACTGTACATCTTAATGTTCTCTGACCCAGAGCTGAGTTATAAACACATCAGATATGCTTACAGAGTTGTGTGACACACACACATTATATTATAACAACCTGACCAGAGACACCTGCACTGCAAAAACAAGCTGAATAATCACAGTTCATATTTACACACAATGTTTAAGCTTTGATTGGTCAAATGTCTTCGTCTATAGATTAAATGCTCAAATCTCTACTTTTATAAGATCAGCAGAGATAAAAGGTGCATATTTTTGTGTAATTAAATGAAAAATAAGTTGTTTCTTGCAGGTTTTTGACGTGATGCTGGCAACATATTCAAAGCAACTTTGCTTGTTTAAGTGTCCTGTTTTTCTATGCTGTTCTAACAGGCTTCACACAGGATTATGTGTAAGTAGGGTGTAAAACCCCACATATGTCAAATGTCTAGGTGTGTAGATGTTACCCTCAAAAGCATTTTAATGTAGCTTCTTCACAGGGGATTTTGTGGGGGGAATATGATTTTGGCAATGCTATTACACTTGCCGAAATTACACTCCCCTCTTATCTTGCTCTCCTTGCTCAATCTGTCAGTTTAGGTGGACAGCCATGTCTTGGTAGGTTTGCAATTCAATTCACTAGTGTTCTCTAAGAAACCACTGAGACCTTCACAGAACAGGTGTATTTATACTGAGACTAAATTACACACAGCTGAACTCTCTTAACTAATTAAGTGACTTCTGAAGGCAATTCATTGCACTGGATTTTGTTTAGAGGTATCAAAGTACAGGGGGCTGAATACTTTTAAATACTTCTGAATACTACACGCTTTTAAGATTTTTATTTCATTACAATTTTGAAAACCATGTATCATTTTCATTCCACTTCACAATTATGTGGTACTTTGTGTTGGTTTGTCACTTAAAATATCAATGAAATACATTTAAGTTTGTAGTTGTAAGGTGACAAAATGTGAAAAAGTTCAAGGGGTGTGTAAACTTTTGAGCATGACTGTATATACACGCGCACACACGTATTTATTTGCAGTCTGTTATGTGCCAAGTTATTTTAGACTACCTCGATAGTAGTAGTCTTTACAAGTGGTAAAGTAGTAGTCCCACATTGGTGTCCCACATTGTCCCACACAAACATAGTCTTTGTCCCACATCCGGTGAATTGGAATCTGGTCACCCTAATTGGAGATGAATAGGCCTAGGAACTAAATACCTTAATTAGTTATAATAATTATAGGGACAAAATATAACTCCTTTATATTTGAATTCAACCTCAACGTTGAATGCTGGCTTTAATAATACATGGACTTTATGTGTACACTTACACATGTGAAAGAATAAAACCACATAAACAGATTTAAACTGAGCATATGTAAACATTCAAAATAAAAGTCCCTTTTATTTGTTAAGATAAACAACAAATTAACCACTTGTAAAGATAAACTAAGCATTTGAAAAACAAACACACACACACAAACACAGAAACAGTATACATCCTTTAATTTTTTAAATCATTTAAATCACCTTTCTTTCAAGCAGAAACAATTTAATTTCAAAACCTTAACGTACATGGTTATCCTTGTATCCTGTTCGAAATGAGCACGAAACAGCTGTACAAATTCCATTTCAAAGACATGGTGAAAGAGCTAAGCTAAGTATGTAGTCTACAAGTAAAACCCTTATGCAGACTGACACATTTGCTATGGCTGAAACATCTGTAACTGTTTCTTGTACAAAATGAACATTATATGTATGTCATTACTCCTTTTCTGCTTCAGTGTATCATAAAGCTGGAATCAGATGAACCACTCCACACTTTTATACCTGGATGAGGCTTCAAACTTGAAAAAATGCAGATGGTGTGGTTGAATCATCATTGGCCAAAGGGCTACCACTGATGTACCAGGCCAACGAGCAGGAAACATCACAATGTGTGTTGCTTATACATAGTCCCAATTTAGGGCCTTACAACACACAACATCTCATTACATTCTTGTACATACTCTTATCCCTGATAAAGAGAAAGGTGTGATGCAAGAGGACTTTCCCAAATATGTGGTTATTTGGGATAATGTGAGTTTTCACCACTCTAACACCATCAGGCTATGGTTTACCATTTATCATAGAGGTCCTCCCACCCTGTCCCCCATCCCTAAACCTAACTGAGGAGTTCTTCTCAGCCTGGAGATGAAAGGTGTATGATCGCCAGCCGCACACCCAGATGAACCTGCTGACTGCTGTGGATGCAGCTTGTGAGGACATCACAGCAGACGCTTGCAGAGGCTGGATTAGACACTCCACGAGATTCCTTCCATGCTGCTTTGCAAGGGAAGATATTTAGTGTGACGTGGATGAAAACATGTGGCCCAACAGAGCGTCAGGATGTACAGAAAAGAAAGCTCTATAATTCCTTAAATTGCTGTCTTAGGTTGTTTTGAATGTTTAGAGTAAGTTTTTGCTAAACAGTTGTCTGTCTTTTCTGAATTTCAATCTATTTTTTGTCAACAAATTACAGTGTGAACACTACAATAAAAATTATTACTGTATAAATTTAATTCCAGTCCAATTGTTTGCTGTCAGTCTCCCATATAGTCATGTCGGGATGAGCGAGTACACCACTATCTGTATCTGTATGTGTTCAACCATCTAATGGAGTGGGCGTGGCTTAAACCAGAATTTAACCAGAAGTGGGTGGGGCTTAAATAGGTACAATATTTAGTACAAAATCGGTTCAGTATACTGTTTTTATGATGCGCATTGCAAAGCAAAAAAAGATTGTTCCGTCCGAATGCGTGCTCCAGGCTTGTATACAGAATTTTGATTGGATGTGTGGTTTTCCTAAAAACTTCCTTAATCTGGGAATTTTTTCCCAGAGAGAATGAATGGGGAGCAAAAATGCATGCTCATCTATTGTACTTCTACTTGACTGATTCGCACCGTTTCGGATACACTATATCAGGGCAAGCCCCCGAGCACAAATTCACTGTTGTTTTGACCCGCACTCGTTTATTTGTTGTTTTATTGCCATCCCTTTTTCGTCCCATTGACTTTCATTAATTTTCACCCATATCAAATTCCAGGCTTCCTTTTGCCAGACAACAACCAAAATTAATATCCTAACAGCCACAAAAATTGATGTACTCCATCAGGGCAGGTAATGGAGCTCTAGTCCAGAGCCATACTGACCCGCACTATTCTTTTTGTCATCTTTTCATCCCTCGTTCCTCCCATCATTCCCATTCATTTTCACATACAGACATGGCAACCACCTCAGATACTATAACAACCGCCTTGGGAACCATATCAACCGCCTTGGGTGCTATAGCAATGGCCTTGGGGCCCATAGCAACCACCTTCGGTTCCATAGCAACCACCTTCGGTTCCATAGCAACCGCCTTGGGGCCCATAGCAACCGCCTTGGGAGCCATAGCAACCGCCTTGGGAGCCATAGCAACCGCCTTGGGGCCCATAGCAACCGCCTTGGGAGCCATAGCAACCGCCTTGGGTCCCATAGCAACCGCCTTGGGTCCCATAGCAACCGCCTTTGGTGCCTTAGCAACCGCCTTTGGTGCCTTAGCAACCGCCTTGGGTGCCATAGCAACCGCCTTGGGGGCCATAACAACCGCCTTGGGGGCCATAGCAACCGCCTTGGTGGCCATAGCAACCGTGTTGGATACCACAGCAACCACCTTGGATGCCATAGCAACTGCCTTGATACCATAGCAACCGCCTTGGGGTCCATAGCAACCGCCTTGGGGTCCATAGCAACCGCCTTGGGGCCCATAGCAACTGCCTTGGCGGCCACAGCAACCACCACAGTTACCACAGCATCGCCTTACAAACCAACTGGGATACCTTAGCTTGTGGACCATGTTAGCAATCCACAACATCCCGCATTTCCTTCAGGAAATGCACTTTTCTAGTTCTTCTTCTTCAGTCGGATTTTTGTCCCACTTCTTGTCCCGCAGTTTTCAAGATATCGACACCGTTCCATCTCCAGATTGTTCGGTCCGATTGCGTGATCCAGGTTTGAATACAGAATTTTGATCGGATGTGCAGTTTTCCTAAAAACGTCCTTAATCTGGGAATTTTTTCCCATTAAGAATGAATGGGGAACAAAAATGCATACTCATCTACTGTACTTCTGCTTGACCGATTCGCACCGTTTCGGATACACTATATCAGGGCAGGCTCCCGAGAACAAATTCACTGTTGTTTTGACCCGCACTCATTTATTTGTTGTTTTATTGCCATCCCTTTTTCGTCCCATTGACTTCCATTCATTTTTGGCCATACCAAGTTCCAGGCTTCCTTTTGCGTGACAACCACCAAAATTTATATATTACATCAGGGCAGGTAACTGAGCTCTAGTGCAGAGCCATACTGACCCGCACTCCTCTTTTTGTCATCTTTTCATGCCTAGTTCCTCCCATTCATTCCCATTCATTTTCACATACACTCAAGCCACAGAGTTTGTGTCCCAACAGCCACCAAAATTGATGTTCTCTATCAGGGCAGGGAACGGAGCTCTAGTCCACAGCCATACTGACCCGCACGCCTCTTTTTGTCATCTTTACATCCCTCGTTCCTCTGATTCATTCCCATTCGTTTTCACATACAGACATGGTAACGACCTCAGATACCATAGCAAAACCTTAGCAACCACCATGGATACCATAGCAACAGCATAGCAACCACCTTGGATACCATAACAACACCTTAGCAACCACCTCGGATTCCATAGCAACCACCTAGTCACACCTTAGCAACCACTTTGGATACCATGGCAACCGCCTTGGATGCCATAGCAACTGCCTTGGGGACCATAGCAACCGCCTTGGATGCCATAGCATCTGCCTTGGATGCCATAGCATCTGCCTTGGTGGCCATAGCAACCGCCTTGGGTGCCATAGCAACTGCCTTGGGGTCCATAGCAACCGCCTTGGGGTCCATAGCAACCGCCTTGGGGGCCATAGCAACCGCTTTGGGTCCCATAGCAACCGCCTTGGATGCCATAGCAACCGCCTTGGGGTCCATAGCAACCGCCTTGGGGCACAGAGCAACCGCCTTGGGTGCCATAGCAACCGCCTTGGGTGCCATAGCAACCGCCTTGGTGCCATAGCAACCGCCTTGGTGCCATAGCAACCGCCTTGGGGGCCATAGCAACCGCCTTGCGATACATAGCAACCGCCTTGGGTTGCATAGCAACCGCCTTGGGATACATAGTAACCGCCTTGGGGGCCATAGCACCCGACTTGGGCACCATAGCAACCGCCTTGG
>BRDA01007138.1:0-10511 GCA_036984385.1 Crenuchus spilurus
AATGCTGATGTTCAGTCTTTCCAATTCACTACTAAGTATCGATAACTTACCAAGTGAGTTTAGACCCCTCACATTCCACTGTCCAATCTTGACACAAAGTCTACTGTTTAGCTTCACTTCATCGTTCCTTGTTGTATTGCGTAATACGACCTTTGATGAGCCAGTAGTACACTTCTCAACACCCACCCTGTCTCTCACAGTGGGTACCGCAGACCTTTTTATCCTTGTTGACGTCCGAGCCAGTATGACATTCTTAGTTTTTGACTTCATTTGTGCTCTGTGGGATAGACTGACTAAGACTGACTAAGCATCCCAATCTCTTGTCAGCCCTGCAGTCGACTCGATGTTATGCTAAGTTGCATCTAGCATACACCTCATCATAAAAATCAACACCCAGTGTTATTAGCAGCTAAGCATCTTAACACCAAAAGCTGTAAGAACCATGCTGCAGCCCACAGTTCCAGGTCCCGTTGGATGGGGAGTGTGATCGCTCTTTGTCTGGAACCTCCTCTTCGACCTTACCATCAAGGGTGGCCCTACCTGGAGCATAGCTCCAGATGGTATCGCTCTTAGATTCAAAGGTTCTCTCAAGCTTCTCCACCACGGCAAGGTAACGATCTCAGGAGAAGCTTATTTGCAGCAATAACACACAAATAAATTATTAAAAAATCATACATTGTGATTTCTGGATTTTTTTCTTTTAGATTATGTCTCTCACAGTGGACATTCACCTAAGATGAAAATTTCAGACCCCTCCATGATTTCTAAGTGGGAGAACCTGCAAATTCACAGGGTGTTCAAATACTTATTTTCCTCACTGTATATATATATATATATATATGTAGGAACATTTTGTATGGTTGCAGTTCAGATTTGTGCCAGAAGAGGGCAGCAGAAATTGAGTGATCAGTTGTATTTGTTTGGGAAAACACTTATTGTAACTGAAGATAGTTTTTTTGAAGCACAATATTTAGCAGCTCAAAATAGTCAGAAATGAACACATTGAGTGGAAGCTTTCATTTAGCTCCTCCCTTTTGTGTGTATCTTAGACATTAAAGAAGTAATGAAGCTCTGAATGTGAAGAAAAGCTGGTGGACCTGTGGGTGGGTCTGTGGGGTATGTAACGTTAAGTACATCAGTGATATTTAATGTGAGCTGATAGTATTTAGAGCTTCAGGAAATTGAAATTTGTATTGACGTGACCATCATGATGTCCATGTTAACTGACTTCAGGAAGAACATTTGTGTAACACATCATTATGTAAATGCATCTCTCTCTCTGTCTCTCTCTCTCATCCATTCACTCACTCATTCACTCTCCATCTCTCTCATTTTTTCTCTAACAATTTGTCTCACTCTCCACCTCTCTCTCTCTTTCTCTCTCTCTCTTAACAATCTGACTCACTCTCCATCTTTCTCTCTCACACTATCTTTTTCTCACTCACTCCATCTTTCTATCTCTTTCTCACTCACTCTCCATCTCTCCTTTTTCTCTCTCTCACACTCTCTCTCGCTCATTCCCTCACTCACTAACTCACTCACTGTCTATCTCTCTCTCTCTCTCTCTCTCTCTCTCTCTCTCTCTCTCTCTCTCTCTCTCTCTCTCTCTCTCTCTCTCTCTCTCTCTCTCTTTTCTTTATCTACAACAATCTGACTCTCTCCATCTTTTCTCTCTCTCTCTTTCAATTCCTTTTTTTCTCTTTCACACACACACACGCACACACGCACACACACACTCTCTCTTTCTCTTCCTCCCTCTCTCCAACTCTCATTCACTCTCTCTCCATCTTTCTTTCTCTCTCACTCTGTCTTTTCCTCACAGTCTCTTTTAGTTTCTTCCTCTCTTTCGGTCACACACACACTCACTCTCTCTGTCTCTGTCTCTGGCTCCCTCTCATGTGCTTTATCTGTCTCTCTCTTTTTCTCTCTTACACACTCACTCCTCGATTCTCTTATCCTTATGCTCACTCTCACTCATTCTCTCCCTTTCGCCATTTCTCTCTCTCACACACACACATACACAGATACAGTCTCTTACCTTCTCTCTCTCTCTCATTTTCTCAGTCTCACTCTTCTCTCTTGCACACACACATACTCTCTGTTTCTCTGACTGATTTACTGAATAAACGTTCACAGTCATACTTGACTTTTCGAGGTAAAGCAGAGACTGACTCATAGAGTCTGTGTAGAGTCAGTTTTTGACTCTCTTTACACTTTAATCTTTCCTATTAATTCTCTGCTACTGGAGAACGTGGGAGAGTTAATGTCCCGTGAATATGTTGCTCGCTCCACAATCTCTTCAAGCTAATTAGGCTCAGGTGCTAAATGGAAGGAAATTGCTGCCCATTTGGAAGAGAAAAAAATCACCTCCCACACCCCAATCAAAGAGTTTTAAAAGCATTTAAAATAGAACAGAAAACACGATTCATTAAAAATGTCACTAAGATTTCAGCTCACAGTTGCCCCCTGCAGAGGTCAAATAATGATGTACTCTACCTCAGTTCACATACAACAAACATTAACATCATACACAGTGTCACATCAAATAAACAAATATTGTGAATTTATTTTAATGTTAAGCAGTTTGGCTTTATTTATAGCTCATAAAAAAACTGAAAAATCTCCCTGTGTTTTGCATCTGTTTTCATCCTCCTCGTGTTCGTCATACGTCATGTCTCCACCCCCCTGTGATGTCACGTCATTGTTCCGGTCTGTTTCCTCATTTGTTTTTAATCACTGCCCCTGTATAGTCTCCTCTGTGTATCATTGCTATTATTATTTATTTATTATGTGTTGAGTCCACCTGTGTCTAGTTTTGTTATACTAATAAATGTTGAGTTTTGAATCTATTTCTGTCTCCACCACTCCATCAACAACACTGACACTCTTATTATTAAAATATTTCATTTGAGTAAATTACTATTCAAACAGTATCAACATTAAACAAAATGCTTGAAATTTGTCATTTTACATGTAGCAAATATAAAATGTATGACTGTTTACTTTTTCAAATTCAATTATGAACACAAATTAACTTTCACAATATACTAATGCACTAATGAATATAACATTATTATTATTATTATTATTATTATTATTATTATTATTATTATTATTATTATTATTATTATTATTATTCCAGTTCAATTTATTAAATAAATGTCAAGTAAACACTTGCCAGGCCAAGTCAGTACTGGAAAGACAATAGGACTGGACCTGGCCGGAGAAGACTGGACTGGACTATACTGAGCTTTAATGAATCTGAACCAAATTAATTTTGTGTTCAGAGGCTCTTTGTGGACAAAGTCATGAAACCCCAAGATAATATGATAAATAAACACTATTTGTAAGAACACTTACAAATCAGTCAAATATGACTGAAACACAAGAGGATGGCTTATAGTTATTGCAGTTTTGTAAACATATTGTCTCTATGAGTTTTGGTCTGATTATTGGATATGTTGTTTACTTTTATAATACATTTGTTACTCTTGTTTTCTGATCCTTGAGCTTTGTAGAGAGATACTTTAGATAGAAGTGTCAAGTGTATATATAAAATATGATATCTTGCATTTATAAAGGATCAGGCATAAAACTAATGTTCTGAGAGCATTTGCAACATAATGAGTATGAATGTATAATAACAATTATTGTCTTCTTCTTCTTCTTCTTCTTCTTAAAGAAGTGTAAAAGTCTGAAGCAGGAGGCTCAGGAGGTTAGTAACACACACACAGATAGATAGATGGATAGATAGACACATACACAAGACAGACAGATCAGACAGTCAGCTAAGGACTAAAGAAATAAGAAGAAGTGGTGGTGGTAGTAGTGTAAGTAGTATTAATGATGTATTATTATTAATATTATTAAAGAACTGTAAAGGTTTAAAGTAGAAAGCTCAGGAGGTAGGTAGGTAGGTAGGTAGGTAGGTAGGTAGATAGATAGATAGATAGATAGATAGATAGATAGACAGACAGACAGACAGACAGACAGATAGATAGATAGATAGATAGATAGATAGATAATTATTATCATTATTAAACACCAGTGACTGTGATCTTAGACAGGAGATTACTCTGGATCAGCAGAAGGCTCAGAAGGTTGGTGTTAAAATGAAAGGTTTTAGTTGACTGCAGGAAGGTATGAAATATTTTTCAAATATCGAATATTTCATCAATAGATGTATGTTGTTGTTTTTTTTTTAATTTCTACAAACTGCCCAGAGCACAGCAGCAGATCAACATGAACAAATGATGAATATGAAAATATGTGTCCTCGCAGGCCTGTCACACCTTCATAATGCTGCTTTTTCTTTTTTTCTACCCAAACAGCCTGAACAGCAGTGAAAATCCTTTCTTACACAGGACTGTGCAGACAAAGACAGGATGATGGAGAGGGAAAGGAAATTGCATAAAGAAGGCTGACTGGTGTCCTCTTCTCTTCACCCCTGGCAGGACACAGGCCGCTGGAGCCCATATCTCCTGTAGATGGTGAGGATGAGGGCAGGAGGAGGGGTTAAAAAAGGGGCGAGAGCGTCTTAAAATCAGCCAAGCTGCAAAAGTAATGAATATTAAATCTGAGCCTAAATAACTGAGATCCAAGTGTGGCACTGTGGGATTACACCTAGAGATCTGTCCTCGGTGCTCAGCCAGGCCCCAGTGACAATCAATAAAATCAAATTACGTGTAACTGAGCACACCCTATGACTATCTAAGCTGTACATGTGTGCACATTTCAGCCAATCAAGAAATAGTAGTGCATGTGCCATATTTCCCTATTCACTTCAAATGAGCTCATTACATTTAGACAAAGCAGTAGCACATATATTGATATTGATGATTCCTGCATTCAATAAGGTCAGTTAAGGTCAATAAGCACTTTTATTAAAAACCTGTTTTGGAAATTCTTCTCTGCATTTAACCCATCAGCTGTATCTGGACCAGTGAACAACCACCTGCTCTGGCGCGCAGGGAGCAGTTGGGGCTTAGGTGCCTTGCTCATGGTTCATTTGTCCTGCTGTTTCTGGGAATCAAAACTGATCTTTCACACCCAAGCTTGCTTCGTTAACCAGCCATGGCTGCCACCAAAATGGGAAAAATATTACAGCTGCCACCAAAATCTGAAAAATTCCATGGTTGCCACCAAAATGAGAAGAATGGCATGGCTGCCCCCAAAATGGGAAGAATGCCATGGCTGCTACAAAAATGAGAAGAAGGCCATGGCTGCTACGAAAATGAGAAGAAGGCCATGGCTGCTACGAAAATGAGAAGAAGGCCATGGCTGCCACGAAAATGAGAAGAAGGCTACGGCTGACACCAAAATAAGAAAGAGGGCCATTGCTGCCATCAAAATGAGAAGAATGGCATGGCTGCCCCCAAAATGGGAAGAATGCCATGGCTGCTACGAAAATGAGAAGAAGGCCATGGCTGCCACGAAAATGAGAAGAAGGCTACGACTGACACCAAAATAAGAAAGAGGGCCATTGCTGCCATCAAAATGAGAAGGCGGCCACAATTGCCCTCAAAATGCCTTTTTGGTGGCTTTGCATTTGAAATGTCACAGCAGAGTTCCACTCTAAGATTTTTTTTAGAAAATTTTTATTCTAATGTAATTAAAATTTATAAACCTTTTTTCTTCACAGCTGTGTGATGTTTGACCCCTTAAGTAGTTTAATTCAGTACCAGCTTTTAGACTGACTATTAACTGAGCATTAGACATTTGAGTTAGGCAGGCCACGTTGTGTGCAGATGTCTGTCTGTTTACGGAGCTGCCCTTCTCTTTAAATGTAATGATCTTTTCTGTCTTGCTTCCACATCCTTCTCAAAGGGTTGGGTAGGGTAAGGGGGGTGAGCTGGACCATGCAGAGACTCTGGCTCTACTGTTTGATCTCCCTCTATGGATGGCACAGTAGGAAGTGAAGGATTAAAGGTCTTTTCAAACTGTTGTCTAAATGAAGAACAAGCAGAGAGAAAGCTGCTCATTTCCTTTTATTAAAGGACAGATTCAGGCTCTGGAGGCTCTAGCTCAATATTTAAAGCTCCTTCATAATGTTCAGAGAGGAGTCCGGTGTGGTTTGTTTGTTTTTGCTAAATTGTATTAATTATTGATCATTTCTTATAATTGAATTAACTACCTACATACATATTATTTTGCTAATTGCTTAACCTCTTAAATAGCCTGGACCCACTGGCAGGACCGGCATCTATTCCTTCTTTCAGGTATCTATTATTTTCTGATTTCCTAAGATCCACTCAAAAGTAAAAAGGCTGCCTATTTTGAGCTACTCATTAAAGTTATTTATTCTGTCAAATAAAATGCCTTTGGTAGAATAAGCGTGAAAACAATGTTGATAAAATAATAAAAAAATTTTTTTTGCTCCAATCCTTTACTGACGCTTGAGTTCGAAACAAATAGAACTGAGCAAACAGTTTCTGTCCTGCAGATGAGCACCATCTGGTGGCACAAATATGTGTTGTAAGAGGAACCTACATGATGTTCTTTCACAATAGTAATCAAAATCTTTGATTATATAGCACCTTTCATACAGAAATTCAACTCAAAGTGCTTCACACACTGCTTTAACACAAAGAAAGAGGTAAGAACATAAAATACAAAGTTTATAATATAAAACTATAAAAAGAAATTGCAGAAAAAATCAGCACAGCCATACAGTAAAAACCATTTGATTAAAAATAAACTTGAAAAATATCATTTGTAAATAAAATCAAATAAATAGATAAACTATGTCAAATCAAATCAAACTATAAAATGCAATTACAGAATAAAAACTGCACAGCTAAAAAAATTTTAATTATTTTGAAAAAAATAATTCCTCTCTTCTCTTCTTATTAACTTTTGGTACCTTAAGCACACTTGCAGCTCTAGATCTTAAAGAACAGCGTGGAACATATGGAGATAAACAGTACTTAATGTATGATGGTGCCGATCAATTTAGAGCTTTAAGAACCAGTAACAGTACTTTAAAATCAATCCTAAAAGAAACTGGAAGCCAGTGTAAAGATGCTAGAATTGGTGTAATGTGTTTTCTCTTACATGTTGATGTTAGGACTTCTGGACAAGGTGTAGTTTATCTATCATCTGTTTTGGCAGCCCAGTGAACAGTGAGGTACGATTGTGAGATCTGTGAGAAAACAAAGGTGTGAATCAGTTTCTGTGTAACCTGAAATAAATTATTTCTAGGACAAAAAATCTAAATGCAGTTAATATGTCAATTGTTTGTATTTTGCATTCATTTAATGAAGTGGCTGTATGAAAAACCTTTATTATTATTATTATTAAATAATAATAATAATAATAATAATAATAATAATAATAATGAACTTGTTTAAAGACATTAATTTTAAAAATCACTTTTATGGCCCTGACAAGTTAAAAAATAAATACTTCCATTCTTATGTAGTTCCATGCATAGTGAAACTAAATAGTTCTTTAGTAATTACAGTGATTATGTGTAGATCCATGACAACTCAACAAACCATTTACAAACTTACTAGTCATCTAAAAAATTAGAAAAGTTTATATTTTTTGTCATATGTTTTATTTTCATTATATATAAAGTGAGATATTTCAAGCTTTTTTGTTTTAATTTTGATCTGTTTGGCTTATAGGTCATGAAAATCAGAAATCTAAAATCTCAAACTATAAGGATATTTCATTTAGAATTTAAGTAAAGCACTATTGAAAAAGTATCAACATTAAAACAATAAAAATGCATGAAATATGTCACTTGATGAGTAATTAATATAAAATATGACAGTTTACCTGATTAAATTATGAAGAAAACTAAAAATAAACACTTTTTCACAGTATTCTAATTTGTGAGAGTAGTTCTTCAATGGCATCGCTCCCAGTGAAATATCAGGGAACAATCAAACTCCATGGATGGATATTTTTGGCATAGGTTGACCTTCTGGCAGTCAGAAAAATTCAGTTCCCATAAGGAAGCTGTGAACTCCACGGGCCACCTGCACTCTAACAAATGTGATGCTTCTTTCTTTATCAGTCCAGGGGTCAGCACACGGGGCGATGGAGAGAGATCACTGGGCCGAAACCTTGCAATGCTAATCCAATTTGCCAGCTCCCCCAGCTACAGATAATTACTAGTATTAAAGAGAGAGAGAGAGAGAGAGAGAGAGAGAGAGAGAGAGAAAGAGAGAGAGAGAGAGAGAGAGAGGGAGGGAGGAGGGGTGGGGGGTAGGCCTTAGGGTTTGTTGAATCGCTCTCTTGTCTCTACAGGGGAACTCAAGCTAAGGCATTGTTCAAAACTAAGAGAGTGTGTTAACTATGGAGACTAATGGAATTCAGTGGCAGAGAGAACACCCAGAGCTGAGTATCATAACACACCCAACACAGCTTTGATCCTCACTGAAGCTCAGATACTGAACAGCTGTCAATGATGTTAAACTGATTACCCATAAACAGATGATGTAGTAATACTTTATAATAGTTTACTCCTCCTTTATTTACATCACTCTGACCTCATATAGGTGCAGGACTGGTGGGGGTGGGGGCTTGCGGACACCCCATCTAATGAATGCATTCAGCTACTTTAAGTTGACACATGTACAAATACACACACACAGCTTGTCTAGTCCCTGTACAGAAGTACTGCCAATATAATAAGACTAAACATGAACCTATTGGCAACATGTCTCATGCCATTTTGGCTAGATGGGTATAAAGTCCCCCAGCATTGAACTGTAAAGCAGTGGTACTGTGTTCTCTGCTCCTTCTAATACTTTTGGGATGAGTTGGGGGTGAGGTGGTGGTGGTGATCATTCAACATCCTCACTGCAATGCTGCAAAATCTAGTAGAAAGCCTTAGAAAAAAAAGCATTTTTTTAATACACTTGATTTTAGAAAAAACTATGAATTGGCAGGTGTCCCAATACTTTTGTCAATACAGTGTATACTATAATGAGCCTTCAGACGTCATGTCTGTTTCCAGAATGACATGTATGAATTTTGATAACAATCAAACAGATATTTCTACAGATATCATGCAAGTGACTTTTGTCATGATAAATGTTTCCAGGTTAAACTCCAGTTTTAAGATGGCAGATTGAGTTAAAACAGTCTTATGACTAAACTTTGTAAGAGATCCATGAAGAAGAGGCCAAATGTCATCATAAAGATACTATAGGAGCCATGTAAATGAAATTTTACTGTGTTGACACTTTCTTCATATGTATACTGATGCATATACAGACGTTTGATGTATTTAATTTGGAAGCTATTTCTGACAGCAACAACACAGACCTGGATTTTTATAAATACAGATTTTTTTAATTTTGCTATAACAAAACCTATGCATTTTCTTATCATTTTGTTCACAAAAGTCACAGTTTGGCTTTCATTTGTGTTATGAAAGTGAATTCTTATCACAGCATTGTTTCAATCATACAGCATATTTTTTATGTTTTTTCTGAATTTTAGTTCTGTTCAGCTGTTTTAATTAATTTTATTACAACTATTCATTCCACATGCTCACAAAACTACACTTTAGGCATGTAAAGACAACACATTTTTAAATGTGTTTGATCAATCAGTTTCATTAAGATAGAGAGACCAGAAAATGTCAAGAGCTATTTTAAAGTATTACAAGGCTGTAAATTATAGTTTTTTGAATGACATTATGTAATTCGGTGTTTTGGTAGCATTTTAAAGCAAAATAAAATAAAATTATATATATATATAGTTTTTTGTTTTTTTTTGTCAAAGTCAAATGTTTGGCTTCTAAGTGGATTTAAGCCAGCAAAAAATTAAAAATAGAGAAACAAATCCAGTAAAGTTATGTTTCTCTATGCAAGATGACTGCAGTATTTTAATAATGACAAGGCTTTTAAAGCTAAAACATCTCTAATTTTCATCACACTGCTATTGTCTGTACTGTAACCTGAGAAAATATATTGCACATTTGATAGGACGAGAACAGTATTAATAATGCACATTTTAATAATAACAACTGTATTAATAATCAATATTGTGTGTATATGTGTGCAGAACATAAGATAAATGATGCCTGGTTATTTAATACTGAAATACTATTTTTTATAACAGTGTATGACTAACAGACATAACGTTTTGAGATGATGGTACAGCTATGATTTTTTTGCATTTGTATTGATTTCAGTCATCATGTTTATTATTATAATATGAATATTTAATGATTATTTAGTAATTGCTCATTTGTACATGAAATTGATGATTTTGTAGGCAGAATCTATTGCTGTATTTTGCAGTTTAATATTATTATGCAGTGTAATATTATTCTCCTAGCATATAAATATTATACATGCTTATGGAACTATTTGCTATGAATCCTTTCTTTGTTTACTTTATTTATAAAAGTTATTACTACTGTACTAAAATTGAAGGAAAGCAAGAATTGAAGTACTGTACCACCCCCTAGGGGTCACTTCTCTCTCTCTCTCTCTCTCTCTCCCCCTCTCTCTCTCTCTCTCTCTCATATATATATATATATATATATA
>BRDA01007138.1:10521-28011 GCA_036984385.1 Crenuchus spilurus
ATATATATATATATATATATATATATATATATATATATATATATATATATATATATATATATATATATATATATATATATATATATATATCAGGGCTATTTAATTATAATTCAGTAAGGTCCAGAAGGTTCCGACCATCATAATTTCTAACTTGTGTTTGTGTTATGATTCAGTGTCATATCCTGTATACTGAAGTATCCTAGTAGTTCTGTGAGCATTTTATGTCATCACCAACTGAAATTCAAAACAAATTACAAATACCATTCAATATATTTCAACAATATTTAGGTCTTCACTGAACTCTTTCTTCTCATTGTTGAAAAACCTTACATAAACCAATAGCTGACTGAGCATTGTCAGATACATAAGTAGGCTCATCTACAGCTAACCACATGGTGTCTGATGAACTGTTTCATCCAGCTGTGCCAAGACATCCTGGGTTAATCAGTGATGAAATGTTTATTTCATAAGGTGGATAGACACAATTGGCTTGAATGTATTAAATTATAAATATTATTATATTAAATATTATCAATTATTACATTTTAATAAATGGTTAAATTAAACATTTAAAGTAGTTCTTCTAAATTTCTATTATTACTTTTAAGTTCACTGTTCTCTTTGTGGTTTGACTGGTTGTAAAACATGTAGCATAAAATTATCACCCAATTCTGTGTTTCAGCTTGTTAGTCAACTTCACTAAAATCATTGCAACCAATATTTACACTTATTTTGGAATGTATGGTCAATAGACCTAATTTACATAAAATTCTACCTCATTTTTCAGTAAAAAAAAATTAGCAATTTACAATCAATTTGATCCAAAGACCACAGAAGGGTTAACTATTAACATTTCAACATAATCAACTCATCCAAAGCTTTCAAAAACAAACACAGATTCAAACGCCCAACATGCTAACAACTTACAGCAGCAGTTCTAAATAACTTGCAACCAGATGGAGTGACAGCGTTGATGGCCAATCACACGTAAGCAAGAAATGGCAGAGCCAATTGATGAGCTTGTGGGCGGGCTAAAGGGAAATATTATTCAGCTTGAGCGGCTGTTTGTCGCTTGGTCCTAGTGCCTGACATGTCTCCATTTAATACATTCATTAACACGCTTTTGGGCAGTGAATGAATATGTGAGGATTCTGGTAAACTATTAGGTGGCTTTTAGATATTCTATGTTCTGTGCCCTCAGTTCAGAATTCAGTGGAGATGTTTGCTCAAAAAAGTTGTATTATCGTTCGTAGTGGCGTTTCACGGTCTTAGAACACAGGGAGACATGTTGGTTTTAAACTGCCTGAGAAGAATAAATAGACATGCCTCCGTCCATTCCTAGTTGAAAAGTCGGTTTTCGCTGTCCAGTTTTCTTTTTTAGAGCACGCCATCTGAATTGTCTTCTTTCACTCGATTTTTTCATCACTGCTTCTTCGTAGCTGGCCTATGTGTGCGCCGCACTCCTGAATCTGCACAGATTTGATTGGCTGATGGGCGCCTTTGATGATGTTACTACGCACCCGATTGGTCTGTGAGTTTACTGCACCGCACTGTAAACACAAGAAATGTTCCGACCGTAAAATAAATTGCTCTCAATAGTTTATCGGTTTGGGTCTGCATTGGACAACGTCTGGGTCCTATTAGTGACCTCTGATATATATTATCAAAATAAATACTCATTATAATATAATATTTAAATCTAAATATAATATAATATAATATAATATAACATAATATAATATAATATAATGATATATATATATATATAATATCAGTTTTAAAAGTTTCAATTAGTAAACGCCTCAATTAGAAAAAATATACACACTAAGAAAATTATGTACAGATTTGTACTTGAAAGAGTACAAAGGTTGTTGTTGTGGCTGTAAACTGTTGGGGTACAAGAGAGTACATTTACATTGTTGCACCTATGGTTTTTGTATGTTAATTTTTACTATTCTTTACCCAAAGAGGCTAAAATGTACCTTTAATGGTACATGTATGAAAAGTCTTCCTTTGAGTACAAGACAGTACTTATATCATACCTGTTTTTAATGTGTAAAGCAATAAATAAATTTTAAAAAGTGTTGTGCTTTTAACCACATGTAACACACCAGTCATTCTGCACTTATGTCACATTTTCATTACACCTGTAATATGAACAGGATGCTTCTCTTTTTTCTGACTATACTGAAGCATCCAGAAGATATTAACCAATCTACAGCTCAGCATTAGTCATCTACCCAATCACTGGCACTTAGAGGTGGGATTTCTCACTGGTCTGTGCCCTGTGCTCCATTACTGTAATGATTAATATTGGAGTATGAATACTGATGGAGCAGAACTGACTGATGGAAGCTCAAAGCACTTGAAAAGTGATTTGACTGATTTTATACTGGATTGATTGACAGGTCTTACTTAACTTTATTACAGCATATCTCTCAGTAATGTGGTTTTGTATTATACATGAAGATGCTGACCTCTGTGCACAAGCATATCAATTAATAAGTAAACAGGATATGCAAGGAAATGGCCTAGATGTCTGTAAGATGGCACTTTGTTAATGAATATTAGATGCTTAATATGCTCTCAATCAATATTTATTTATAATAGATACTGAAGATTATTCATGATGTCCAGAAGTCTTTAACAGTTTTCATTTAAGCAAACTGATGTTTAGTAAGTATGTTATTGTATTGTGCTGTTTCAGCTTGTACAAGATCTTAACATCAAAATAAATTGAAAGAAACATTTATTGTTCATTTTAATTGAATTTAATTATTTCTAAATAATAAATTATAAATCCATTTAAATCCATTCAATTATTCTTTAAATATTAATTTCATTTCAATGCTTGCCTCCAAGTTCTAAAGTATTACAGCTCTCACATTTTTATGCATTTAGAGCTTCAGAGCTGATATTGCTAGCATTCAATAGTCACATATACAATAAATTTGCCAAGTTGTTTCAGTCAAAATACACCACCAAACCTTGTATCAACCTACTCAAACAACATCCAGGCATTAATGAAGGCCTCAGTATCTAGTCGGTGTAGTTTTGGTGACATTGTGACTTATTGTGAATTACAAAAATGAATTAAACACTACATAAAGCTACTTCAGGCAGCAGCAGAACTAGGAGAAGACTGATCTGAGATGAAATTCCCAAATCTTCAACATGGTCATTATCACTAAGATCTGGTTACAGAGTGAGCAAGTTCTGGAGATGCACTTTCAAACAGGGCTATTTAGGTTGAGTTTCAGTATTTGTTAGCAGTGTATGTCTTGTGTAATCAACTACATTTGAATGAAATTTGAAAAATTAGATTTTAAAATACAAAGTTTTATTTGCATTGAACAGTTGCGTAGCTTAAAGTGTCACTTTTACCAAACTTTTATATAAAAAAATATTACTTTTTGTTTTACATAAAGTATAATTTTAGTGTTTATCTAAATTATTTTATATATTTGATTTTTGTTAGATATAAAAACTAACATTTTTGCCTTTTTAAAATCTTTAAACACTCACAATTAGTGTTTATTATTATAATTAGAATAGATTAATATTTATTTAATTGCACACTTGTACACAGGAATTCAGAGGAAAATTCAAATTTTTAGGCATAATTCATTGGTATGCTCATATATTAGTGTTAAAACTGTTCCAAAGCATATAGAAAATATAGAACCTTTTCATTATTTTATGTTTTATGAAGAATTGAAGCATTGTACTGCCATCTAGGGGTTCGTTTTTATACATACACCCCATACACATAGTGCACTTTGTATATGTGCATGTGTGTGTGTGTGTGTGTGTGTGTGTGTATACACACACACATACATACATACATACATATGCAATTAAAATACTTGATATGGGAGAATCCTTCTCTTTATTCAGAAAATGACAAGAGGAAAGCAACAAAAGGTAATTAACAGCAACATGGTATTATGATTGCATATGATTACAATTAGTGTTGTGTTAAGTGGAAACATATAGTGACCTCTTCAGGTAAGAGAATGAAATACCAACAGTAGCTGTGATTATTTTGTCAAAGATCAGTTTGTATATATGTTGTATGTCCACTAGGAAATGATTAGGGTTTGCATTGCCCTGTACTAGCTTGGCTAGTTTTGCTCAGAGCTATTCACAGTATGTCCATTACTTCACAGAAGAGCACACCAGTCAGTGGAGCTTCCTTTTACTTCCTTTATGGCTTCCAAGACTCTGCAAAATAAGAAGGTGTGTAAAACACATCAACAATGTGTACAGTATATGTGTATATAGCATTCACATATCTTTACTGTGAATTCAACACTTAAGAGAACACTTGATGGTGGTACATACATGATGCAGAACATATGAAACTATATTATTTAAAAAATGATGTATCATTAAAATCATACCTCTCAGCATCCACTCCAGCTGCACAGAGCGTAGCAAGGACATGGATCTTTGACAAGGCGTACTCAAACTGAGAAAAGAAACAGAACAGGTGAAAAGCCTAGAAAGAAGTATGATGATACTGTAGACTTCTTCTGAGATCACTACCTTGCCGTGGTGGATAAGCTTGAGAGTTCCTGAGAGCAATACCATCTGGACCTATGCTCCTGGTAGGGTCACCCCTGATGGTAAGGTTGAAGAGGAGGTTCCAGACAAAGAGCAATCACACCCCCATCTAATGGGACCTGGAACTGTGGGCTGCAGCACAGTTCTGACAACTTTTGGTATAATGGTGCTTAGCTGCTAATAACACCAGATGTTGATTTTTCACAATGAGGTGTATCTCGGACGTCGCCCAGGAGGTGAATGGTGAATGGTACCCACTGTGAGTGACGTGGGGGGAGGGGTTATTGTGAAGTGTACTACTGGCTCATGGAAAGTCTTTTTGCACAACACAATGAAAGCTAAACAGCAGACTTTGTGTCAAGATTAAACAGTGGAACGTGAGACTGAACATCAGCATTTGTGGATTATCTGACACTAATTAGTCAGGCACTGGACACTTCAAGACACAGGATGGATGCACAGAGCTGTTCTCAGGCAAATAGGGTTGTGAACATCATGACATTAATATCACAGAAGAGATGCTGCATGCCTAAAATCCTTCAACACAATGTGCAGCAGAGTCATATCAGCCACATTTTCCTCAAAGCCAAGAGAAATGACTCTTATTCAGTGTTATGCACCAACTGCAGACAAACAAGGTGAAGAAATTGAGCAGTTCTTCAAGGCACTAATTGTCATTACTGGTGATTTAAAGGAACTGTATTTCTGTTTTATTGATTTTCCAAAGGCATTTGACATGAAACAGCTTGCCCAATTGTGGATAACCATGCTGGAGATGGGTTTCACACATGGTCCAGCTGCTGAGAAATTTGTATAGTCAGCAGTGTGCGGCCATCAGGACAGCCAATCACACATCATTATGTTTCAGCATCAGACAAGGAGTCTGACAAGGATGTAACCTCTGACCATATCTGTTCAACATCTTAGGAGAACAAGTGATGAGGAAAGCACTACAGGGATTTATGGGAGGATTCAGGATTGGTGGAAGGACTATTAACAACCTCAGATATGCTGATGACATCGTCTTATTGGCCACATGAGAAGAAGAACTACAGGAGCTGGTGAGTCGCACTGAGAAGGCTGAGAAGGAATATAACATGCAGATCAAGGCAGCTAAAACAAAAGTGATGACAAATACTGAAGATATATTGAAGGTCACAGTGGAAGGAAGACGTTTGGAGCAAGTGGACTCTCATATATCTGGGCTGTAAAGTAACAAAGGGTGCAGACTGTGCCAGAGAAGTGAAGTCAAGGCCATGGGCATGTTGGTGATGGTCAAGTTGACAAAGATGTAGAAACACAAGTCAATTAGCACCAACACCAATCTAAGACTGATGAAAGCCTTGGTCTGGCCAGTAGCTACATATGGATGTGAAGCCTGGACATTGAAGAAAGAGGAAGAAAAACATTTTCAGGCTTTTTAGAACAACATCAGGACTTGCATCAGGACTTTCCAGAAGATCTCATGGATGAAGATGATGACCACTGAGCAAGTCTATTAGATAACCAGAATTGATGCATGTTAAATCCTACAACTTACATTACTTCAGTCATGTGATGAGGCACATACATGAGAGCATTGAAGGAAGTGTTATGATGGAACTTGTGGAGGGAGTCTTAACATGTGGAAGACCAAGAATAACATGGATGAATAACATCAAGACATGGACTGGATCAGGTTCTGGCTGGCTACAAGCAGTGAGAGACAGACAACATTGGAGAGAAGGGACTTGTCTGTGCAGCCTACCATCAGGAAACGGAGATGGCATGTGACATGACATGACATGTATTGTAGATGATAGGACATTCAAAGTCTTCGGGAGACATTTTTCTGAAATTCTTGCACAATTTTGAAACACAGTTTTTTGCAAATTGATGAACTCATCTTTACTTCTAAGAGACTCTACCTCACTAAAGTGCTCTTTTTATACAGTCATGTCACTCAGTTGCAAATTGACCCTCAAACTGTTTTTTTTAATTATTATTAAATTATTATTATTTATTATTATTAGTACCACTTACTTTTTTATACTTTTGTTGCCCCTGTTCTACATTTTACACAGCTTTTCATGATATTTTAATTTGTGGAGATACAGAAATAAATACCTTTGGTTCATGCCAATTAAAGCAAGTGGTCCTGAAGCTTTCAGCCACTGTTTTGAAATCTCGTAGCTGAGTGAGGTTGAGGGATGTAGTCAGAGCTTTGCCCTCTTCTTCTCTTCCCACCCAACAGCGCTGGAAGATCTTTTTCACAGTGCTTTCAATGTCAGATTTTGTCTAGCAGACAGAGAATAATTAGTTAAGCTTCTGTTTTACAATTATAATACATATACTTCAAGTAATGTTCTTTTGTATTAGTAATACCACAAATCACTTTCAAGCATCATTTATTTAAAAACTAGCAATGCCTGACCTGTTGAAGATCATCATATTTCTTCTGGAGAGCATCCTTTTTCACAGGATCTTCTTCTTTCTCAATCTGGTGCTCCAAGATTTTGAATCGTGCCTCATAGAATGAGACCAGATCTGTAGGCTTTAGTGCTGTCTTGCTTTCCCGGGAAGAAGAGGTGATATTTTTCAGAAGCTTACTGACCGCTAGCTTACTGACTGCCTAAAAGACAAGCAGAAAAATATTTGGACTACTGGGAAGCTGGAAGCTCATCAAAGGTATAACAATACGTATTCTTGGCCTTTTGCTTGTTTGTGTGTTAGCAGAGCTCATCTCTAAAGTCACTTCATGATAACAATGATGCTATAATGCTACACATCCTACTGGACCATCACTGGGACACTAGCTGTCCTGCCACTGGGCTGGAGTCCTGAAGGATACATTTTATTGCTTAGGGGCAGCCAAGAATTTCCTAAGGGGAATAACAAACGTTGGCCAATAAATTGGATTCTGAGTCTAACCCTCTTATGCTTCTTAGAAACACTAGTGGTTCCAGACTTTTCCACACTCTTATAACTGAAGAATAACTCAACCAGTGTGCATTGTTTTCAGTGTGATTACTGGATAATACAACTTAAGTTCTAATGGATGTCAGGTTAAATAGATTTTGTATGGATGACTGTTGACTTGCTGCACTTACTTTGTCACCATACTCACATGGGACCGACTCCTTCATATAGTTTAGCAAATTCTGAAACTCATCCTGGAATGTGATCTTATCAAGTTCAGACTGCAATACATAGACAAACAGACGTCAAATCTACAGCATGCGACAATGATTATGACATATTTTGCTTTAGTGTCAAATTTCAGATTATTCAGCACAAACTGCACCATCTGGCTACAGCACAAACCCCCTACTAGTTGTCTTGGTGGTAAGTTGGTCACCTTGTTTAAAGATGGCCAGTTTTGCTACATGAAAGACGGATTCCACTGGATGTTTCCCATTCTGAATTGTTTGATTGTTGATGTCAGTAACGTTACTCAGATCTTAGAAGACAAACTTATCAACTCTGATGTCTTTATATTGGTGGTGATAGGAGCTTAGGGTTTCCACATACAACACAAATATAGTCTGTTTTCAAACATGACTGCTTAAACTGCATGTATCTCATTAGACTATATATATAAATGATTATAGGTGGCAGTCTAGGCAGGCTTCATTTGAATTTGCTGTCATAGAAGGCTGGTCAGACAGAAGAAACGCAGCTCATTCGACCAATTTTAAGGACGCAACAGGACACTCTACGTTTACCCATAATACTTTGTGAATGGCTCTGACACAGCAGAAGTTCAGGAGATCAAGTGTCAGATGACACCAGCAATGTTCAAAATATTAGTGCCAACAACAGCATTCTGTGTCAGACTTAGTGCCCACATACTGTTCTGAGGACCTGGTAAAACAACCTTGGTCAAATGCATCACTTTCAACATTTGATATGTGTTCTATGTTCTGTTATGTTTATTATGAACTTCTTGGACAAAATGGAGTGATTGTATTTGAGTGCCAAAGGCCATAGCATCCAGGAAGTAGGTGAATTTGCAGGTGTATCAGGTGCACTGAAGTAGACAGGCATACCGGTCTACCAGCAGTAGCAAAAATTTTTGCTGAAAGACGAAGCTGATGTACAGGGGACCAGTGGCAGGTTTCACACCTTGTGAGTAAAAACCACTTACAGGCAAGAACTGCTTCTAGAAGGTCCTTCATAACCTAAGTTACAACCTGTGTTGTAAGGAAACCCACTGGACCACCAAAAAGCAGTTCATTTTCAGCTCTGTGACACTCTGTGGTGGTGGTGTGTTAGTGTTTGTTGAGCTGGTACAAGTGGATGAGATACAGATTTTTTTTAAAAACCTCAGTGTCACTGCTGGAATGAAAATAGTGCACCAAACAAAAATATCCAGACAACAGCATTCTTTGAGCACCAGTGATCAACACAAACTGTGTTCTTCAAGGGTTCTTTAGTAAATAAAATGATTCTATACAGAACCATGAACACTGTGCAGGGGTTCTTCAGATTGATGAGGAATGTGTTGTAGATCTAAATAGCCCCATAAAGGGTTCTGCTATTGTTATGATATTAAACTTGTAATAATAGAAGAACCATTTTGGTGCTATATAGAACCATTTTCAAATGGATTCTATATAGAAACATCTACAGCACATTCTTCATCAATCAATGTGTTTCTGAGTGGTCAGTGAGTATACACAGTGTGTAAAACAAACAGCTCTGCTGTGTCTGATCCAATAAACACTTTTGAATGTTCCTATCATCACCACTTGGTAAATTGGGCAAGTAGATCTATGTAATGGTTTTGTTCATGTCTTAATGGTGTAATTATACTGAAATATTTGTGGAATTTCCCATTAAGTTAATTCTACTAAGTATATTTTTCCATTAGCACACATTATCTGCTGTACATTAGAGATGTTAAAATAGTCTTATTTGTATTGCTTGTTGAAAGACTGAGGTATGGGAAAGTATTTGTTTACAAATGTGTTATTATATATAGTTTGACATTTGATTGGCTCTAGTATGAGTTTGTATTAGACTGTAAAGTACAGAGTTACTGACCACTTCAGTGTAAGACATCCAAGCTGCTGACATCTCTGCAGCAAGATAAGTTTGTCTTTTCTCATCATAAAAGCAAAAATATGCCACTGTATCAGGAGGACATGCTGTAAGGCCGTAGACTGAAACACATCAGAATAGTTTCAGGTTAGATTAAATGCATAACAGTGTTGTGGTTGCAAATTCATTTTTAAAGAGCTTTATGTTTAATGGCTTTAATCAGGAAGTGAACCTACTGCTGATGTTGTCAGGAAGATTCTCCAGCATTGATCCAGAGTAACAGCATTCTAAAAATATCACCATCTGTAGGAAATATACACAACAATATGTTTAACACTTACACATGATTATGAAGATTTAAGCATGTAAAACACTGATCTGATATAACATTATTATTATTATTATTATTATTATTATTATTATTATTATTATTATTAGTATTATTATTATTATTATTATTATGAAATCTGTAACCGTAATGTTAAGCTGTAGTCAACAAATATTTAGTTGTATGTTGGTGTTAGTTATCTTAGCTATCATCATGCTAAATGCACTTATTGTTAAGTTATCAATATGAATAATAGGAATAAGCTGAATACAATAAAATGAAACAAATGGTTTTATCAAATTCAGATGCTTACCTGAGCAAACTGCTCATTCTTGGCCATATTTTGAAGCTCATCTATAAAATCAACTGCATAAAGCTAAAAAAGCAAAGATAATATGTTTCTGTATTACAATGAAATAATATTTGGTCAGAAATGTGTACTTTTAAATTTCAAAAGAATCTATAAAGAATAAAAGTATTGAATATTATTTATTGAATGTAATTTAGTGAAGTGTGAAACATACTGAGGAAGATGGAAAACAAAACAAGCCAGGAGATCCGTGGTCTGAGAGGAAGACGAAGATTGTGTCATTTTTGCCACTACAAAAAAGAGAGAAAAAAAAGGAAAAATAAGTCATGTCATCCACTGGCATTGGTCTAATGTGTTATATCAAATCCAATGTCAGTGCAGCCATCTTTTAGAGCACTTCATGCTTCCCTCTGCTGGTAAGCTTTATGTAAATTGCAGATTTCAATTATCCAGCAGGACTTGGCACCACACTGTCAATAGTATCAATACCTGGTTTAGTAACCACCATTGTCACTATGCTTGATTGGCTAGCAAACTGACCTGACCTAGTTTTTTTCTAATTTCTTCAGATGCACCTGTATATTTACAGTTTATGGTGGACTACAGTCAGTCTGGTTTCTTAATTTCATTAAATGATAAAGATTTAACAGCCTGTAAAACTAGTAACTCAGTTCCTGATATACAGGTTTATCAGCCATAAACAACAAACATTTTTGTGTCAAAGGTCTTGGTGTCAAAATACACCCTGAAGCAATATCTGAAATCTCATCCAGATCTCATAGACCTGCCTGTGTTTTGATGACCCAGTATGACTTATTGTGAGCTTAGAAAACATAATCTGGCTGAAGGCTGCATCTCCCATCTTAAACACCTCATCTTCAGCTTAATCTTGGTCCCCTACCCCTTCACCAGGCAGGACATTACACTGTCATAGCTAAATCCAGGACAGGAAGCCAATCCATTGCTGGGCACATACACACATTTTTATGTTTTTGGACTGTGAGAGGAAATTCCCTCACACATGAGAACTCAGGACCCCAGCGCTGAGACGTGATCCCCCAAGCCACTGTGCCACTCTGTTTTCAACCAATTATACAAACATACATACCTTTTAATGACCTTTTTGGGTCCAGTCTTTGTCACAGCGCTCTCATCTCCCCGGAGAGCAGCCAGGAAGTTTTCAGGGGTCACATCCTGTAAGAACAGATCTCAAAATCAAGCACATGTATGTGCAGAAGCAGTAAAAGTGCATATAGTGTATATTACATCTCCAGTGTAGTCTTTTAGCACTCCAGGGTAAACATTCGGCCCATTGGGTTCGTTAATGATGTTTCCTTTGTAGGGGTTCCTGTTGATAAATCATATTCTTCTTCAGTTGGAAATTTACTGGCATTTATAAGAATAAACCTCTGAAGTAATGAACTGAAAACACTCACGCTTCATTTTCAGCAATATCATCATACATCATAACAACAGTCTGTTCATCTGGGATTCCGTTCTGGTGAACTATCTGATAGGCATGACAGATATTAGCCTAAAGCAAATGAAAGAAGACCTCAGCTGTTTTGTTTACATAGCAGACAAATCAGTACTGTAGATTAAATGTTGTTACACAACTAGCACTAGCACTATTATTTACTGTAAATAGCAATGATACAAATGTAAATGGACAAAATTATTCAGACGCCTGTTTATTCATCGTTTCTTCTGGAATCAAAGATATTAAAATATTAGTCACGTTGATGTTAGACTAGATGTTGGATGATCACCACCACTTCAACCCCAACTCATCCACTGCTCCACAGCTCAATGCTGGGAGGCTTTAAACCCCTCTAGCCCACCTGGCATTAGACAAGGTGCCAATAGGCTCATGTTTAGTCTTAATCTATTGGCAGTACTTCTCTACAAGTTTAGTGTTTTTGCATTTGTACATCTGTGTCAGCAATGGCTGCAACTTAAAAGCTGTTAGATGTCCACTATGAAAAAGTTATTTTAATAAATGTTTTAATGTTTAACATTTTTTATACATGTTTAAAAATTTATTATAATAATAAAATAAAAAATCTGTTAATGCTCACATTGTTTAGAGAAATCAGCACCACATTGACTGAGGCAACAGTGGCCTAATGGTCACTTTTAACTTCTTGTAATTGTGTGTTTTAAATCATATCTGAAACTAAAAATGTTTCATTGTTCTCATAATAATAAATAATGCTGAATAATCACGATTCATTTTGTGTCAATACAACCTCTTCGGTTCATAGTAAATATTTAAACTCTGCAATGAATCACATTACATTTGATCTACATATGTACATGATTTTCTCAAATCTGTATGAGTATCTAATAAGGATAGATAGATATAGATAGATAGATAGATAGATAGATAGATAGATAGATAGATAGATAGATAGATAGATAGATAGAATGTATATATATACATTCACAGACACAAATATGATTATTTTATACTAAATATTTGTATTTTAATTATTACATTACATTTGTATTACATTACAGAATTACATGCATTTAGAATCACTAGTACTAGAGTTATTATTTATAGTTTAAAGAAATACAAATACAGCAGGTGGCTGTGTGTACCTGCAGGCCATAATTCCACCAGTCTTTTGCTCCGGCCACAAGGATGGTCCACTGTTTACCAGGTGCAGCCATTCTGTAAGATTCTCCGTTTCCAGTGAAGTTCACTGCATTAACATAAACCTCTGAGTAAGTGTGACTAAGTGTTTTTCTTCACTTTGCTGCCTTTTTTTTCCATAAATCATTTAACTGTCCTCAAGTAATCATATTCTGTTCTGTTCTCTTACCTTAAACTGTCAGTCTGTCGGGCACTCGCCTGAGTGAACGTTGTTGGTTTCAGTTTCTTCTCTTCTGTTTTTTTTATTTCCTGGATTCCAAAATGAGCTGGTTTGCCAGGAATCTTACACCCTTTTCCTCATTTACTGTAGTTTCCCATAGATCTACAGTCGTCTGGTGGCTTTTATGAGATACAAGGCATATAAAGCAGTGTGTTAAACTGATAACAATGTTTGTCACAATGGACATGTGATCATTTTTGACTTCCCACAAAGTATTTAACCCTCCTGTTGTGTTCTGGTCAAATTTGACAGATTTCCAGTTTTATTTTATTTTTTAACATGACTTGGTCCACACAGGGCGTCTTTACACAAGTACATTTGACTACTTTTCATGACATTTTCAGTGCTTGCTTTATTTAACTTCTGTACACTTTTGTTGTTCCTAATTTAATGACTATGGGTGAGATACCAGTAAGTGTATTAAACTGTGTGCATGTTCAGTCATCATCAGATGGTCACAGTTCCTCTCTCACACTCTCACATGTGAAGAGACAATACAGGAGGAAGTGTCACAACACAGCATATGATCATTGTAATGTTGTTTTTACTAATAAAGTCATACTGGCCAGTTTTTACCAGAAATACAAAAACTTCAGGCAAGTTCACAGCAATTGTTCTTGTTCAACAAAGTATGCTCTAACAAATAACCCAATTTGTATCATCTGAGTATTTCTTGTAGTCAAAATAATCCATACAGTAAGGTCACTGCGGCATCACCCTGCAGCCAGGTCTTGGGGAGGGGCTCCTTGGCGAGCACCAGGTGGTCAGGACTTTAAATCATGTGACCAGGCAGGGTTCAGCCTGAAGGAGCTACATGGGTCCAGTCTTACATGGGTTCAGCTACATGAGTCCACTCTTCTTTGGGTCCAGCTACACGGGTTCACTCTTCCATGGGTTCAGCTACATGGGTCCATTCTTCTTTGGGTCCAGCTACACGGGTTCACTCTTCCATGGGTTCAGCTACATGGGTCCACTCTTCTTTGGGTCCAGCTACACGGGTTCACTCTTCCATGGGTTAAGCTACATGGGTCCACTCTTCTTTGGGTCCAGCTACATGGGTTCACTCTTCTTTGGGTTCAGCTACACGGGTTCACTCTTCCATGGGTTCAGCTACATGGGTCCACTCTTCCAAGGGCCCACTCATCTATGGATCCAGCTACATGGCTCCATTCTTTCATGGGTTCAGCTACATGGGTCCACTCTTACATGGGTCCACTCTTCTTATGACTGCGAACACAGGGATAATCTCAAACTGTGTGTTTAATAATGTTAGTTTTAGGATTATTGTACTTGCTATTTTCTCTCAAAATCTTTTCTATTGAAACTATGAATATAAAAACTTAAAGGCAGTGCAAATTTCAAGCCATTCTGATAAATTATACATGAAACCAAATAAAATCAGTCATCAGTCATCAGTCTTAGCCTGTCAAGTGATACAGGGCTTCTATCCTGAATGATAATGTTTGTTTATGTTTATAATGTCATTGCAGGCATTGTGTTAATGAACTTTAGCCAAGATGTCACTCACAGGTGACTCAAATCTGACTCCTAAAGTGTCAACAATATTTGATCTCATGACTGTTTCCTGATGGTCAGGCGGCTGGACTGTTGTGACAGCTGTTAAACTACAGACTCAATAAAAGTAGTTCAAATCTTTATTAATGCAGTGTAAATGCTCAAGCTGTTGAAATGTTCAAAATGTTGTAGATGGTTCTGTACAGAACCTTTTTGAAAATAGTTGGATATACGTAGCCCCATAAGGGGATGGTTTGAACCATCTTTTATAGAAGCCTTTTTAAATGGTTCTATACAGCACCGAAAGGGTTTTTCTGTTATTACAAGTCTGACATTTTAATGATAGCAGAAATTAAAGCTGAAGCTTAAGTTCTTTAATAAAAACTTAATATTGCGGCACTCATTAGTGTTTACCTAAGCCAGTACTACATCACCCATTCATTCAGCTTCCTGGCTAATCAAAAGCTACTACTAGAGTTTAAAAAGAAAGCAATTTGCCTCTGCAGGTGCATGCACATCGCCGTCACCCTCCTTCCTCCTCACCACCACCAGGTTGTTCCAGGTCCTGTTGCCCAGGGGGTGGCGCCACCTCTGCCGCCCAGTCCAGGAGTATCTGCTCTAGACTGAATGCTGCAGACCTGGGCCTACGCCAAAGACTCTAATGATTAACCTCTCATTAATATCCTCTTCTGAGTTTTTATGGCAGAACTATTTTGGGGCTATATAGAACCATTTTCAAAAGCTTGTCTAGTACCTGTAGAGATATACTGCCAATAGAATAGGACTAAACATGAACCTGTTGGCACCATGTCTAATGCCAGGTGGGCTTTAGGCTTCTTGTGATAGCGATTTGGTCCAGGATCCATTTGTTTGTTCAATGTTCTCTCAGAAGTTCAAAGGTCATGAATTTTCTTCCTGTTCTACTTTTTATTGTCCTGCTTTCACACCCATAAAGAAGCACAGAGGTCACAGTCTGGACAGTTCTAGTCTTTGAAGAGACAGGTGGTTACATTTGATGATCTCTAGTTTCGTCATCCTTGCTCTACAAATCATCACACAACTATGTCAGTGATCTAGTTAAAAACTTGTATAGTGTAGTAGTCCATTTCTGTATTAGTCTAGGACAGGGCTGTGAAGTCCTGGAGGGCCGGGTTAATCTAACACACTGAGCATGATTAACTGTAGTGCCAGAACAGAGAAATCACCAAACTGTGCTGGACACCAGCCCTCCAGGACTAGAGTCTGAGACCCCTGGTTTATAGACATCAAAGTACACTCTTAAAAGAGATGGTTCTTCAAGGGTTCTTTAGTAAAGAACATGCTTCTACTGTATATCAAACCATGAACACTGAAATAACCAAAAGGGTTCTTTCAAAGGTGAAAGGGTTCTTCACATTATTGAGGAAAGTGTTGTAGATGGTTTTATACAGAACCTTTTTGGGGAAAAAATGGTTCTATATAGCCAGAAAAAGGTACTGCTGTAGTTACCATGTCAAGCTTTTAATTATAGAGGAACCATTTTTGGGGGCTATATAAAACCATTTTCAACACATTTCTCATCCATCTGAAGAACCCTTTCACCATGTAAAAATGCTTTGGGTTTTCTGAGTGTTCATGGTTCTATATACAGTAGAATCATTTTCTTTACTAAGGAACCCTTGAAAAAACATCTTTTTAAGTCTACTTTAATAGTCTCTGACAATCAGACACAAGGGGGAGCTAAACAACCAAAAAACAACTAGAAGCTGCCCTCAACTAGCTGATATATTACTGAATATATGAACTGAACTGGTGATGTTTACTATTAGAGACTTTACTAAACTTTTACTGAACTTTTCTTTATTAGATGTAGCACTTTTTATACACATTTATTTTAAAGTATGATGAATATGTCTGATCTCTATCATTTTATTAAGAAATATGTATATAACTTACAAGTTCCACTTAACACTATTTAGGATCACTACAGGATACTATTGTACAAATCTTTATCTAAGGAAGTTCAAACATGCAGTCACTGGTCACTTCATTAGGTACACCGATTTTGTATCTACACTCATTGTCCATTTTAGCTCCAGTGACTACATAGATACAATTTGTAGTTCTACAATTACAGGCTGTAGTCCATCTGTTTCTCTGAATACCTTGTTCATCCTGTTCTTCAATGGTCAGGACCACCACAGAGCTGGTAATATTTGTGTGGTGTATCATTCTCACCACTGCTGTGACACCTACGTAATGGTAGTGTGTTAGTGTATCCAATCCAATTAACCCCACAGTGTTGATGCTGAATGTTATTTATGAAGTCTTGCTCTGAGTTATTTATATGTTTTGATGCTATATTACAGCCACCATGAATGTAAAAATTATATATTATGTGGATTAAAAACAACTAATCAAAAACTCTTGATGACAAAAGATACTTATATGGTATTAAATCACATTTTATTGTCACATCACATTGACACAGATGTGCAGATGTGTACCATGCATCACTTAAATGTAAAAATATATGCTATATAAAACACAAAATCACAGCATATACACATTAATATTCACTAGTTTTGCTTTATTATTATTATTTTATTCACAAAATTCTGAAACATAAATTATGATATATACAGATGTATAATTTTACATACAGTATATGTAATAGTAAGTATGAGGTCGATAAAAGGAGATGTAGAGTTTATAGACTATATACAGGGGTTTGACAATGAAACTGAAACACCTGTCATTTTAGTGTGGGAGGTTTCATGGTTAAATTGGACCAGTCTGGTGGTCAATCTTCATTAATGTTAATTACTTCTAACTGGTGGTCTGACCAGGTTAAATTGGTACTTTGGAGGGTGTGATTTTACTGTCCACAA